>JABXES010005750.1:0-32279 GCA_013375695.1 Dictyostelium brefeldianum
TAATCGGGTTGAAGTTTCATTAAAAATAATAAGAAATCTATTTTTTTTTGAATTTTTTTTGAATTTTAAAAAAATGATTAAAAATTAAAAAAAAAAAAAAAAAAAAAAAAAAAAAAATAAAAATTAAAACAAAAAAAAAAAAAAAAAAAAAAAAAAACAATTCCCGCCATTCCTTCATTTATTAATATTTTTATTATATAAAAAACAGATAATGAATTAATTATAAAACAATTTAGAAAAGATTTTAAAGCAAAGAAACAACCAATCTATTCAGAAAATAACAACAATAATAATAATAAAAGCGAAATCACAAATAAAGAAGTTGCATCTTCAGCAAATGACAATAATGAAGAACAACAAAAAGAAAAAGAAGAAGAAAAAGAAGAAGAAGAAAATGGAAATCAAATTTTAAAATTAAAATCACAATTAAATAAAAAAGAACAACAAGAAAAAGAAAATGGAAATTTAATATTAAAATTACAATCACAATTAAATGAAAAAGAAAAACAAATTAAAGAATTTGAACAACAAAAATCACCAAATTTAAAACGAAAAAGAGAAGATGAAGAAACGGAAATCTCAAAATTATATTCTAGTTTTACAAGTTCTGCACAAATACCTTGTGTTAAATTCCTTTTAGATTCTGAATCGGTTGCACCTTCTTTTATGTTTCAAATGGCATCTACTAATTTCTCAATTAAAATAGAAATTTGTAAAACAAATACAAATCAATAAAATATTTCTTTTTTTAGTGTATTCTTTTAAATTACAATATGTGTACTAAATTATATTATATAATTTTCCAAAAAAAAGATACAAAAATTTTGGTTAGTTTATTTCTAATTAAAATTTATTGAAAAAAAATGCAAGTTTTTGGAAAAGTAAAAATATGGTTTGCAAAATTTTTTATTTTTTTTAGTATTTTAAAATTTAATAGTAATAAAAACAATGACAAAGATAATAGATAATAATAAAGATATATATAAATAATAAACAACAACATAATGAAGCAGAATTTGAAAGAATATTTTGGAAAGTAATACATATTAAATATATATTCAACAAGATATTTCAATTCATGAGATAATTTGATGTTATACAATATCCAATTAATTTTAAGAATATTCACTCATTGGAATGGATGATTGTAAATAGACAATATCAATTATTAAAATATAAATTAAAACATTGTGAAAAATTATCAGCATCATCAAATATACATACTGGTGATAATTTCATTGAAATAACTTATTATTGTATGAACAGATATTAAAAGAATTATATTCCAGAGTTATTACCATTAATAAGAAATTGCAAATATGAATTTACCATTAATGGCAATACATAATCGTAATGTAACAGCATTACATATATTAATTAATGAACCATATTCATTACCTGTATATCCGTCAAGTTTGCAGTGCGATTGGATGATATTCACCTTTAATCGTATCAGAAATCATTAATTCAAAATCATCAAATAAAATTATATCTTCAGAAACTATACATCAGTCTATTAAAATAGCATTCCATCTTCAAATGGTTAATTGTAAAGCACATAAAGAGAGAAGCTATTGCAGTTGCAAGTGATTAGAACAATGAATAAAAAAAATGAAAAAACTACATTTTATATTGATAAAAAAACAAATATACTGACGCTAAAAGGAAAAAATCAAATTAATTCAAAACAATTCCAATTAAGTGACACCCATACAAAAAAATTGATGAAAAAAAAACAAATATCTAAAATTTTGCAAGTTCGGATGCTAATAATTTAAAAAAATACAATATCAAAATTTTATGTACACAAATAATTTTAAAAAAAAGTTTGTGTAAAAATAACATTATTCATTCTGTTTATCTTACTTTTGTTGTATAGTAAATGTTAATGACAAAAAGCAATAAAAAATAATTGGATATTTATTTAGATTTTTATAAAACTGTTTTTGCTTCTAAATAAATCTATGATATTCTTCATATTGAGTATCTAGATATTTATTTTAAAATTTAAATTTTATTGTTTCCATAGTCTTCTTTGGAGGGGATAGTTAAAATATATATCACATGAAATTTACATATTCTGTTTTATATTTAAATATTAAATTTATAAAAAAAATAAAATGAATTATACATAAAAATTTATAATCACACATAGTTACAAAATGAATTTAAAATTTATAATTTTAACAATATTTTATTATTGTTTTTTTATGTTAAATAATGGTAGTGGTGTAATTTCTCAACCATGTTATCATATAATTGATATTTTAACATTTACAATTGAATCAAGTGTAAATGTAAATCAAACAGCAGTAGATTATAATCCATGTTATAATGATCAAAAATTATCAACTTCATTTGGTATTGAAGATTCAATTTTGACTGTTTTTAATGTTGTATATGATTCAGGAAATTCTGTATGTAATTAAATTTATACAAAACAAATATACAATGTACATAATATATCTGTATATTAATAACTCTCATTATAATTTAGTTACTTTTACTTACCCAAGATTTCCAAGCAACTACATATAATTTATTAGCATGTAGTATTATTGTAAGTGATATAATATATCTCCTTGTTGAATCAGTTGTTTTTGAATTTATTCTAATATTAGTATTGTTTTTGGTAAATAGACAGGTAAATGTAATACAATTGGTTCAATTAAATATAGTGTTCAATATTATGATCAAGGTACATTATTTGTATTGGTAAATAAAGTTGCCTACTTTACAGCACAAAATACACCAAAAGGACTAAGTTATACGGTATCATTAGATTTTAAAAATGAAAAATTTGATTTAATCCCATTAAATACCGATTCAACACCAACAAAATTACCAATTCAAACATATAATGAAATTAATAATAAAATGTACGTTGCATTTTCAACACCAACTAGTTCTAGTGGTTCAAGTGAAACATCAATTAACATATTGGAATATTCAGTAGGATCACCAACACATTCACAAACTATTTATCAAAATATTCAAAATGTAAATGATTATCAAATGTTATTTACAGATGGTAATAATCAATTATACATTTTAGGATGGACAAATGTAACAAGTGTTAAAGATCAAGGTTGGATATCAGTATGTCGCGTTGATTTCATTAAATTAAATTGTGTAAATGTTCTTAATCAGTATATTGGTACTGATGGTTATCCATATTCTCCATATACAATTTCAAATGATGGTTCACAATTAATTTTTGTAACTTACACTGATAACAAACCATTAAATAATGAATTATTATTAACATTTTTTAATATTGATGAAAACTTTTCTCAATATAAATATATCATTAATGATAGATGGAATGCAACTGATACTCATTTTACTTGGTTTTTATTTTAAAGTAAACTATAAATAAAAAATAATAAACTAAAATTTATTTTATACCTTTTTCATATTTATCTGTGTGTGTAGAATATTTATATCTATTTATATACATTGAAAAAATAAATAAAAATCCCCATACTCTTTAAAATACTTTATACTTTTTAATAAATTACAACATGTTGTTTTATCTTATTTTATTTATTAAGAATGAAATCAATTGAAACTTTTTTGTTGGTTGTTGTGTTTGTGCCGGTACTGGTTATGATACACACTCACACAATATATAAACGTACACATATGTTGTTTGATTTTTTTCATATTTATTAAGAATGAAATCAATTGAAAAACTTACTTTTATACTTTTCATCAATATTGTTTTACAATAAGGTAAGTAAAATTAATTGTGTAGTTGCGTGTTCAATTGATCAGAGTTTTCTTTCAAAACACATTTGTTGTTTAATTACTTCATCATTATTATTTCATGATACAAATAATTATTTGATTTAAAAATGATCGTTTTGTTGAGAAATTAAAAAAAAAAAAAAAAAAAATGTTTCGTTTTTTGGAGTTTTTCGTTTTTTTTTATTTTTATTTTTTATTTTTTTTATTAAAATTCATATTTTTAGTCAGCCGTACAAAATATAATAGTAAAAGAAACATGGTTATAAGATATGTTCAATGTGAACCAGTAACAGATGATGAAGAAGATTATTCAGAAGAAGAGAAATCAACAACTAAAAAACCAGTTGTTGAAGAACCAAAAGCACCATCAAGAAAATTAAAAACAATATTTAAACCAGATTTTGAAATTGGGTCATTATATACAGGTGGTTCATTAAAATTATCAGATGATTCAAAATTCTTTGTGTCACAAGCAGGTCATGAAATTAAAGTTATAAATACTGAAGATGGTACAATCATTTCAAAAATTGAATGTGTATGTTGTGACATCCAGAATTTAAATTTTAACCCACAATTCACACACACACAAAATACTAATCAACCAATACAATTTCATTTCATAGGATTCAAGAGTATCAACATTTACATTAAGTCCAGATAATACAGAAATATTAGTAGGTTGTTCAAATTTACAAATTATACAATATAAAATTGAAGATTCATCATTGGTTAAAATTTGGAAAGGACATGAAGGACCAATTAATGAAATTGATTACCATTCAACTGGTAATATTGTAGCATCAGCATCATCTGATAAAACAGTTAAAGTATGGGATTTAGAAAAAGGTTATTGTACACACAACTTTCAACATGATGATGTTGTTTCAATGTTGAAATTTCATCCAACACTTTTGAAATTAGTTACAGTCTGTGACGATTTAAATATTAGAATTTGGGATTTAGTTACAAAAGAATGGTAATATTTTATTATAGTAATTAATAATGATAACATAGTAATATCCATCACCATATATACTAATCATCATTATTCATTACTTTTAATATTGCAGTATTATTTTAACCAATCATTTAGCACAAATTTCAGGTATTACATTTTCAAATAATGGTAATGAATTAATATCAGTTGGTAGAGATAAAGTTATAAATGTATGGGATATGAAATCAAAATCACCAAAAAAGACTATACCAATTTATCAAGAATTAGGTAGAGTTATAACATTGCCATTTGAATCATATAGCACATTACCCGAACAATCAAAATTAAAATTGGATAAAATTAAAACAAAATTATCAACATTACCACAAAATAAAAATAAATCACTCTCTGAAATTGATATAACAATTGTAGTTGGTGGTGAAGAAGTATTAAGAGCATGGTGTACTGAAACTGGTGAATGTATTTGGAATGATCAAGGTATTGAATTTAAAAAGAAAACTGATAATGATAAATATGAAGATCCATCTTATGTAATTACTTCAATTGTGTAAGTAGACGTCAATCAATACATACATACATACATACATACATACATACATACATACAACATATATATATATATATATACTAATTGATTAACTACCTCATACAGAAATAATAAAGATAAAATTATTAGTATTACAAGTGAACATAATTTATTAATTTATAATTGTAAAACATTGGAAAGACAAGGTGAAATTATTGGGTATAATGATGAAATTATTGATATTAAATATATTGATAAAGAAAATATTGTGGTTGCAACCAATTCCAATGAAATTAAAACATATGATTTAACAACAAAGAGAGCACAAGTCTATAGAGGTCATGAAAATTTAGTTATGTCAGTTGATGTTAGTGGTGATGGTAAATACATGTTATCAGGATCAAAAGATAAAACTGCATTACTTTGGGATTTAGAAAAGAAACAACCAATCTACTCAATGGCTGGTCACACTGGTGTAATTTCATGTGTTGCATTACCAAAAAAACAATCAACTCCATTATTTGCAATTACAGCATCTGAAGATCGTACAATTAAATTATGGAAAGGATTAAACGTAGAAAACTCAAGCGGTAGCGTTAAAAAGTTAACAGCAACAATTACAAAGATTGCACATGATAAAGATATAAATTCAATTGCAATTGCACCAAATGATAAAATGTTTGCAACAGCATCACAAGATTCACATGTAAAGTTATGGAGTGCCACAACATTTGATACAATTACAACAATTAAAGCACATCGTAGAGGTGTATGGCATGTAGAATTTTCACCAATTGATCAATGTATGTTAACATGTTCTGCAGATGGTACAATTAAAATTTGGTCACTTTCAGATTTCACTTGTTTAAAAACATTGGAAGGTCATAAAGGATCAGTATTGAAAGCATCATTCATTAGTTTTGGTATGCAAATTGTTAGTGTTGCATCAGAAGGTTTAATTAAATTATGGAATATTAAAACCAATGAATGTGTAAATACATTTGAAGGACATGATTCTAAAATTTGGGCATTGGCAATCGCAAAAGATCAAGAACATTTCATATCTGGTGGATCAGATTCAAAATTGATTGCATGGAAAGATCATACTGAAATTGAATTGGAAATTCAAAAGAAAAAAGATGAAAATCAAGTACTCTACAAACAACATTTGGAAAGTGCAATTAGAAAAAAAGATTACTACAGTGCATTGAAATTAGCATTGGTATTAGATCAACCAAGACAAACATTAAATATTTTCCGTTCAATGTATTATGATGATGAATCATTGGGTGAACAAATTGTAAATACTTGTATCTCTCGTCTATCACCAACTGAAATTGTTAAATGTTTACGTTTTATATGTGATTGGAATACAAATTCCAAGTTTGTTACCATTTCTCAAATTGTTCTCAACGCTATCATTGTATCACATAAACCAGATGAATTCTCTAAATTATCAGTTGGTGAAATTCCAAAACTTCTCGAATCAATCATACCATACACGGATAGACATTTCCAAAGAATTGATAAAATGTTACAAAAAACTTATCTCATTGATTTCACTATTCAATCAATTAATCCTTCAACTTCAACTTTATTAATCAATGATAATGAAAAAGATCAATCATCTCTTCAATATAAAAAATCATTAGATTCACTCATTAACGAACCAGTAATCGAACAAAAACCAATTAAAAAACAACAACAAAAATCAAGTTTAAAGAAAAAAGAAAAAAAAACAAATTATTTTAAATCAAAATAAGAAATAATTAATAATAACAAACCAATAATAATAATCTCAACAAACCAAAAATTAAATAAATAAATATAATATAAATTAACAAAAAAAAAAGAAACTATAGCGCAATTTGAAAAAGATTTTTGATTTTCCAATTTCTTAATTATTTTTTAATTGTTAAAAATATCGAATACCTATTACTATGTGGTATGTTCTTAATTATTTCAGATATTATAAAATTAATAAACTTTTAATAATGAGAAATAATTGTTTTTCTATAGAATTAAAAAAACTATAAAAGGACCCAATCCATGTTAATTTCAATAATATAATTTACACAGAATCAAATAAATAATATATAATAATCAAAATGCCTTTATCATTAGTATCAAGAAAAAATTTAAAAGATAATGAAGCTTCATTAACTTCAAATTTAGAAGCAATTGAAAAAAGTTTAGGTACTGCATTGACTGTTGAATTTGATTTTGAAGATATTATTACAAAATGTAATGATTCATGGGTAACCAATAGTTGTGGTTCAATCTTTTACAAAGATGTATTGGGTAACCTTGCTAAAAATATGGAAAAGGTTGGTAAAGATGAAATGATTAAAGAAGCATTCCTCGCTGCCATTCCAACAAAAAAAGTAGTATTTGTAGCTGCAGATGAAAAGTTATCATCATATTGGGTTTATTCATTTGAAAATGGTGAATTAAGAATTTCATTCAGACCAAAGATTTGTAATACAAATGATGTAAACACATTTAAATTAGAAACTATCATCCCAGTACCAGGTACATACACTTTAATGACTAAACTCAATTTCAAAGTAAATGAACAAAAAATGAAAGATAATCTTGCCGCTGTTAAAACTGCATTAAAATCATCTGCTGATTGGTCACTTGATGAAGCATCCGTTGAATCAATCTATCCAAAAGTTGCCGCTGATTTAAAGAATTCATTTGGTCATATCGTCACTGGTCTCGTTGAAAAGGTTTCTGTCAACTTAAAGAAACGTTGTGGTGATGAAATGATTCTTGAAGCAGTTCAAGAAGCTACCACTGCTCATCAAATTGTTCTCCATAATGATGAAAAAGCTGATAACTGGTCATGGTCATTCAAAGATGGTAAAATCTTTATCAACTATAAATCAATGACAAACACAAATGATGTTGAAAAATTTGATTTTATTAAATTATTATAAATAAACACGTACGTCACTTTTATTTTAAATATAAAACAGATAACATAAATATTGAAAATATTGAAAATAATATTGATTTTGGATATTTATAAACAGTGAATATTATTTTGTTATTGATTTGATTGTATTGAGGTATTGGTGAGCGACCAGTCATTTTCTTTAATAGATCAGATGTTATCTCCAATGTAAGACCCCATAATTTATATTCATACGATGATTGAATTGGTAAATATGTGTAAGGTACTTTAATGAATTTACAAATTGTATTTAAAAATAAACTTTTTTTTAGTCTACGCGAAGTTGATATTTCAGAAACTGATGTTGTTAATATTTTGTTACCTGTTGTTTGTTGTAAAAAGAAATCAATTGATACCCAACCATAATCTACAAGTTCATGTTCTGATAATTTTATAGTTGGAGTTGATTCTGATAATTGTAAATATACAAATGAATGTACACCAATTTTATCAAATGTTGATTTATCGTCTAATTTACCAATTAATGTATATGCATATGGATTAGTTAAATCAATTTGTACTTCTTCTTGTGTTTCACGTTCGGCTGCTTCCTGTTCAGTTTCACCAATTTCAATTTTACCACCTGGAAAACAAATTTCACCTCCTCTATCTCCACTACCATACCTTTTTAAATATAATATTTCTAATGGTATATGGTTGTTATTATTGTTATTGTCATTACTATTGGTTGATTGTTGAATAAATGAATTTATACATTTTTCTTTATGATCATTTCTTTTACAACCACATTTACAATCAAATTTACCATTGTTAAAAACTTGTTTATTGTAGTTCGGATCAACTCTTAATATTACAGCTACACTTGCATCTTTTTTAATTGTGCTCCTAGTTGAATTATAAAATTGTTGTTTTCCAATTGGTATTCTACAATTCTTTATTAATGTTGGTATAAAATTCATTGTGTTGGTTATGTGTTCCTTATGTGCGTATGTAATTAAAAAATAAGTTAAAATAAAAAAAATAAAAAAAAATCAACCGTTGGACATTAAAAAAATAACCCACAGAGAAAGGATATTCATGATCATTTGTGTGTTTAAAATTGTCCTATATAGATAGTTGTATATAGTAATACATATATGCCATATATTACCATAGTATTTTATAGTCACTCAAAAAAACAAATTTGGTTAATTAAATGGATGTGAAGGGGAAGGCTGATGATTCATCAATCTATTTTTAAAAAGAACCATCAAATAATAATATCAGTTAATATATTCATATCTGAATTTACGAGTTCTAGAATAGATTTCTGCTCTATAATCAAATTTTATAAAATGTGACATTCTAAAACAAAATTTTATTTTTTATAAAAATTTTTCGAAATTTACAAAAACACATTGTTTGAGCAAAAAAATATTTTTTTTTATTTTATTTTTTATTTTCAAAACATCATCAAATATCTAAAAATCAAACAATGGTATGAATTAAAATTGCATACACAACTGATTTATTTTTCATCATTATTTATATTAATAATTAATATTATTATATATTATAGACAGAATCACCAATTGAAACAACAAAAGATGGTGTTGTAATATTAAATTATGAAGATTTGATTACTGGTAAAGATTTATCATTATCAATTGAAAAAGCATATGGAGTTAATGGACATGGTTTATTAGTTGTTAAAGGTATACCAGATATTGTAGAATTACGTGAAAAACTATTAAATTTAGCACCAAGATATTCAGCATTACCAGAAGAGATCAAAGAGAAATCAGTTCACAAAGAATCAAACTTTTCATTTGGATGGAGTCATGGTAAAGAGATATTGAAACCAGGTGTATTCGATGAATATAAAGGTAGTTTTTATAATAATCCACAATTTGATCAACCATTTACTGATGAAAAGATGATTCGTGAATTCCCAGAATCATGTCATCCAAATATATGGCCAGTACAAGATTTCCCTGAATTACGTAATGCATTCATGGTATTAGGTCAAACTATGGTAAATGTAGGTCAATTAGTTGCACAACAATGTGACCGTTTCACCGTTAAAACATTGGGAACTGAAAATTATAGCGATACATCATTATTGGAAACAATTATTAAACAATCATTAACATGTAAAGCACGTTTATTATATTATTTCCCAATTAATGAAGATGAATCCGAACGTTCAAGAGATTCATGGTGTGGATGGCATAATGATCATTCATCATTAACTGGTCTTTGTCCAGCAATGTACTTTAAAATGGATGAAAATGGAAAGGAAGTACTTGAATCTGATATACCTTGTCCAGATGTTAACGCTGGTTTATACGCTAAATCACGTGATGAAAAAGAAGTTAAAATTGCAATTCCAAAAGATTGTATTGCCTATCAAATTGGTGAATGTTCACAAATTCAAACTGGTGGTCTATTACGTGCAACACCACACGCTGTTCAAGCAATTAAATATCCTGAATCAAAACAAATTGGTCGTGGTACATTTGCTGTATTCATGCAACCAAACGTTGATGTAGTTTTAAATACACCAAAAGGTAAAGAAGATTGTTTTGTTGGTCAATATAAACAAGGTATGAATTTTGCTGAATTTTCAAAAGTTACAATTGAAAATTATTATTCCGAATAAACAATTAACCACCCACCAAAACATTTTAAAAATAAAACTTATAAATAAATAAAAAAAACAATTGTTGTAATAATTCAAACAAGTTTTTTTAACTTTTTCGTAAAAATTATTTTATTTGTAGAGAGTTCATGAAAAACGAAAAAATTTTATTTTAATTTTTTTTTTTTTTTTTTTTTTTTGATCATATTCATTATTTTTCTAAATTGTGTTGCTGTGTTATATTTTTAAAAAGGTGTGTTGTTTTTTTTTCTCATCAAAAAATAAATATAAATATAAAAATACAGATATATATATAAAAAAATGTATCAAGTTACAAAAGCAGTAAAAAGAATTTCACCAAGTTTAAATAAATCAACATCATTATATATAAATGGTTTAAATAAACAACAAACCACTACTACAAGATCATTTGCAAATGCAACATCAACAAATATTGCATCAACAACATTTTCAAGGTAAACAGATAACAAATAACACATACTTTAAAGTAAAAAAGTATATACTAATATGATTAATTGATACAGTACACCAATGGGAATTATGGCAGATCAATTATTTTTACAACCAATTAATCCAGCAACAATTAGACCAATTACAGATTTAAAAATTGATACAAAACATACATTAAAACAAAAATTTGATAGAGCATACCTTTACAAAGGACAATGGAAATCAGTTGCATTGGAAGAAAAGAAAGCAATGATTATTAGATTTAGAGATTTATTGATTGCAAATTCAGACAAGATGGCAAGAGATTTAACAGAGGAAACAGGTAAACCAATTTCACAAGCAAAAGGTGAAGTATTGGCAGTTATTGATCGTATTGAATTCTTTTTAGCAAATACATCTCAAGTAATCAATGAACGTATCGTTCGTACAACAGAATCATTCCAAGAGAAATTAGTTAAAGAACCATTGGGTATCATTGCAAATATTTCAGCATGGAATTACCCAATTTTCATTGGATTAAATGTAATTATTCCAGCATTGTTAACTGGTAATTGTGTACTCTATAAACCATCTGAATTTTCATCATTGACTGGATTGAACATAATGACATATTTACATGAAGCTGGTGTACCACAAGAAGCTTTTCAAATTGTTTTAGGTAAAAGTGTAATTTCACAATCATTATTGAACCTTGCAGTAGATGGTGTATTTTTCACTGGTTCAAATGCAACTGGTCAAAAAATTTCACAAACATTGGCTGGTCGTATGGTTAAAACTCAATTGGAGTTAGGTGGTAAAGATGCAGTTTACGTTCATTCATCTGCAGATTTGGCAACTGCAGTTGCATCTATTGCCGATGGTGCAATGTATAACACTGGTCAAGGTTGTTGTTCAGTTGAACGTATTTACGTTGATAAATCAATTTACGATCGTTTCACAAATGAATTGGTTGAAGTTATCAAAAGATTTAAATTTTCATTTGATCCAATGAATCCAAAAACATACTTTGGTCCATTAACTCGTGGTGCACCACAAGCTGAACATTTACAACGTTTAATTGGTTCCGCCTTGAAACGTGGTGCCATTTTGGAATTGGGTGGTAATGTCATTAACAATGCACCAGGTTACTTTTTCGCTCCAACTGTTATCTCAAATGTTCATCATGGTATGGATATTCAAAGAGAAGAACTCTTTGGTCCAGTTGTAACAGTTCAAGCTGTTAGTGGTCCATCAGAAGCTGCATTACTTATGAATGATACTCCATTTGGTTTGACTGGTGCTGTTTACAGTACTGATGCATCTGTTGCAAATTATATTGCTGAACAATCAAATACAGGTACAGTTTATTGGAATGCATGTGATCGTGTTTCACCATATTTACCATGGACTGGTCGTGGTGCATCAGGTATTGGTGCAACATTAGGATTGGAAGGTATTGAATGTTTCACTCGTTCAAAAGCACTCCACTTAATTTCACCAACTAAAAATTATTTCGGTGCTCCATTTGCAAATGAAATCGTTCCAAATAAACCATCATCACTCGCTGATCTCATTAAATCCAAACAATCTGAATCAATTCCATACACTGAAAATGTTGAACAACCATTGGCTCCAGTTCATTCATTCGAAACTATGGATCTTGGTTTCCCATTAGAAAATGATGCTCTCTTTGGTACTGATCAACATGAAAATGAAGATTTTGTTAGAGATAATATTAAATCTGGTAATATTAAAAAAGTTGATAAAAATACTCCTTATATTCCAATTGATTCAGTTAAATCTGATAAATAATAAAATTTAAATCAAATAAAAATAAAAATAAAAAAATAAAATAAAAAAGATATATAAACTAAAAATAATTAAAAAAATAATATAAATATAGTATTATTCCTTTTTTATATATACATGAATGTGTGATGTTAAAAAATTAATATGAATAAATTAATATGTCATCATTGTACCACACACACATTCATGTATTTATGTTCTAATAATTAAAAAATTACTGTTTACGATTGTAATCAATATACAAATATTAATTAGGATATTACAAAAATAAACACACACAATGTAATATATGCGATAAAAAACTGCGTTTATATTTGGTTATTTTAAGTTTGTTTATATATTTATGTGTGTGTGTTTGACCTCTGTAGTGTATATTTTTATTATTTATCCAAATTAAAAAAATAATGGAATAATAAAATAAATTACATATAAATTTTAAAAAATAATATAAATCCTCTTTTTTATATTTTTTTTTTTTTTAATACAATTGTATTAATTATTATATTACAATCACAATACAAAATTAATTATAAATCTAAAAATAAAATTATAATATTTATATAACTATATTAAATAATAAATAAAATAAAAATACACATAAAACATAAAACATAAAATAAAATGTCAATAGTAAATTATAAATTTGAAAATTATGAATGTCCTAATAATTTAATATCGTTACCATCAAATAGTAATAAATGTTGTGGTAATAAAAGAAATAATATAGAATTCATTATACCAAGTTCATTTATTAAAGTATCAATTAGAAATGATCCAGATTACCTTAGTTTCTTTTCAACAAATAATAAAAATGATTTCATTCAATTTAAACAACCATATACAAGTAATTCAAAAATAAAATTAAATACAAAAAAGTTATTTAAAAGATACTATAATAATAATATAGATAATAAATAAATAATAAACAAACTTTAAAAACACACAATTTAATCAATCATAAAAAAAAAGAAATCTTGTGTAAAGCTATGTTTATTTTTTAAAATCATTGAATGTCCACTTTAGTATATGTTGTTATCTGATTTATAAAATTTCGATAATAAATCAAAAAAAAAAAAAAAAAAAAAAATTTTTTGCAACAACTGCATCTCAGCTTTTTTTTAATTAAATTTTTAATTTATTCATACACGGCTAACACCACTAATAAATATAACATACAAATATACATATAACATTTTAGTTGTACATATAGATATCAACAAAATGAGAATGCATGAAATTTATAAAAGTGTAAATATACCATACCGCCTTTTTTATTTAAAAATTAGAAAAAAAAAAAAAAAGATGGACTAATTTCCATAACGACCATTTTTTTACGTTTTTTATTTTTATATATTTGTGTATGTATATTAAAACTTTTTTTTATTTGTTTAATATTTAGATTCACTTTTCAACAAAATATTTATTGGAAGGATTATTTGAAGCAAATAAATTTGCTAAAGTAAACGCAAGAGTTGATAGTATTGAATCATTAATATTGGAAGCAGAAAAGTTAATACGTAATTTAGATAATGTTAAAGTTTTAACTATTGCAGCTGCTTCATCAGCATCATTAAAATCAAAATCAAAGTCAAAATCAAAACATAAGAACTCTAAAAATTCAACAAAGAGATCTGATAAACGTCAAAGAACAAGTGACTCAACTTCAACTTCAACTAAAAAATCTTCATTTTCAACTCCCTCAACTAGAAAATTGCCGCTATCCTCTTCTTCTTCCTCTTCTTTATTAGTTAATAATAGTTTATCTACACCTTTATTTGCAAATACTACAACAACTAGCACTACTAGTACAAAACAAAAAAGTAAAAGTACCTCAAGAAAGAATACTACACCAGCAACTACAACTGCAGCAACTAGTTTAAATAATAATGAAAATACATTCTCACCAAATATACTTTTAAATAATAGTAATAGTATCAATACTAGTCCTGATCTCAATAATAATAATAGTTATAGAGCATCTACAAAGAGTAGCATTTCATTCATTCAAAATCAAACTGATCATGATGATACCATTGAACAACAACAACAACAACAACAACAACAACAACAACAACAACATCAACATCAACATCAATATCAATTTCAACAACATACATCAAACTATAATAGTAATAATCATGTAATATTACCATTTGCACAAGAACGTTACACAACCACTAATTATTATTTAACATCAGCATTACCACCTTCAAATCATCATCAAAATTATAATAATAGTAATAGTATCTTTTATAATAACAATCATACAAATAATAATAATTATAGTTATAATAATACTCTTAATTTTAGAAGTGGTGGAGGTTATAATAACAATAATCAACAACAACTACAACAACAACAACAACAACAACAACAACAACAACAACAACAATAATAATAATGTAATATTAATAGTAATAGTAATAATAGAAAAATATAGTCTAGATCAATTTCAATTCAATTGCAATGTTCATTTATCAATTATATATAAATTTATTAATAAAAATAATTTTTAATTTGTAAACTTCGAAAACTTTTTCATTTTTTTTTTACACCTGAATCTCCAATCAACACAAATAACTAAAGAAACAGTAAATAGGAATTTAAATCTGAAAATGGTACTTCAATTGAAATTGATACAACAGCAACCATCATTTCACATAATAATAATAACAAGTTAGGCTTCAATTCACTCCTTTTAATAAAATCAAAAATAATTCAAAAAAGGTTATTGGATTCAAATTGTATAAACTAAATTATAAAAGAAAGATATCAATTAAAACATTAAATTCAATTAAAGAAATATTAGAAATTAGAAAAACTAATGGTGGAAATAATAACAATGTTAATGGCGATGGTATTGATAAAGAAATTCATAAACTATTGGCATTGGAGTCAATTGAATATTATAAAAGTTATTTATCTCAATATAATGAACCAATTAACGGACTGGATTTAATGATATTAATTAAACAATGTTTATCAAATATAAAGAAGATTCTATTCAATCGTTTCAAGAGACGATCTTGTGGAATTTTAAATGGGTTATGGTTTTAACAAGTGGTAATTAGAAAACCCTTTACCATATCCGGTATATACCAGTTACTGATTGTAGATACACATACCGTAGTGGTGATCCATTAATTAAAAATTATAAAATAAAAAAATAAACAAAAACATGCATTACTTTAATTAAATACTCTTATATAAGAGTAATGTCCACTTAAATTTATTTTATTTATTCTCCGTAGACAAAAAACAATAATAAAAAATAATTGATCAATGTAAATTTTTTACACAGTTGCCAAAATAGTGTAATAATCATTTAAATCTCGGAAAAGGTAAGTAATAATAGTTTTATTTAAATGTGTATTGAATGAGATAATAATATAAAGTGAGAGAGGTGATAAAGAGTTGATATAAACATGTTGAAAAACATTGAATTTAGTTATTTGGACAATATACTCCACCCTGTGTTGTATCATATGATTGCCCATTATTATTACTATCATCAACTAATACACCATCATTTGAGTTTGAGTCATAATAACCTTCCTCTTTTTGGGTATTTTGTGATTCTCTTATTCTTTCCATGGTTTGTTGATCACGAGCATTTTGTCTGTTGGAAGAAGGCTCTCTGTTATTTGGATTACTATTGTCGGTTTCACCTCCTATTTTAAGGACATTTTGTACAACTTCAACTCCCTTATCGAAAACTACGTCTCTTACTAATAATAATTATTATTGTTAAGTTTAAAAGTTAAATAAATTAAGTCATTAAATATTAAAGAAGTCCATACTAATACATACAACCCATTTTTATTATTGATGATGATTTTATAGTTTAAACTATTTTGATGATAGAGGAATAAAATAAATTTTTAATTTAATTTTAAATGATAAATTAATGAATGAAATTTTTTTTTAAAATATAGGAGTTTGAAGAAAATTTATTAAATAATAAATTCAATTTTCTTCACCCAAAAGAAATTAACAGTTTGAAAATTTTAATACTCCATACCAAAATAAATTCTTACCCAATTAAATAATAACACGTGTATCATCGTGATAAAAAAACACACTTATACTTTCCTTGTAGGTATTGAAACGACACAAATTGGTGTGTTAAAAACATAAACCTCTAGAATCTACCCCCAGTTTATATATCAATTTGAACCCACAAAATTAATTTTTTTTAACAGTTTATTTCACATAGTTGTTTCGATACATTATAATATATTATTTTATATATAGCAAATTTAATTAATTCAAAATTTTTTTAAAGTGTGGGTAAAATAAAAAAATACAAATAAAAACAGATAAAAAAACTAATTAATTATGAACTGATAAAAAAACTGTTTGAATAGCACAAAAAGATAAATATAGAAGCACTTGGATTGCAAATAAATCAGCATCAATTAGCTTTGATTCTTTAAATTATTGGTGTAAACTTCCATTTCCTGTAGTTGTAGTTCAAATTTACTTTAATGACAATCATTATCATCTTCAACTTCTTCTTCTCAACAACCACCACAACCATCAAAGCATTTGATAAAAAGAATGCAAATGAATTTTCATGTAGTTCAGTTCAAGATTATTGTTTTGATTATATGAAAAAGAATCATTTAAACATTGATCAATCAAATTTAATGTTATCAAATTATTCAAAAACTTTAAAAAAATTGGATCAATTTTGGGTAGATACAGTTGAATCATTTTTAAATTAAAACCACAACATACTTTAAATGATAGTGGTAATGGGATTGGTACAGGTGCAAGTAGTGAAACATTTGAATTATTATTTGATTTTTTAATACAAGATTCAATATCGATTGAAAATAGAATTTAAAGAATGAATCAATTAAAACTGCTCAACAGATAATAAAAGTTTGATAAAATCTATGAGTGCATTGTTCAATATTACAAATACTATTTTTTGGAAATAAAAAGAAATCCATTTTTGCATTTAATAACTCTTCAAATTTGGAAATACACTACCAAATATAGTCAAATGTGAAAATTGATGAATTTAAAAATCAATGATATCATTTTTATAACCTGTGTGTGAATCTATTATTATAAAATAAAAAAATAAAAAAAAGGTCATCACCATCATCACAGTCATCACACAAACTTTTTTTTATTTTTTTTTTTTGGTTATTTTAAAAAAAGTTTAATATGTTGGACTCGTAAAAATTAAATTGTTGAAATTAAAGTTGAATTTATCTTTATAGGTATTAATATAATTGGAATATCATTAACTATATTTGGATGAATTGGTAAAATGAGACCACATTTATCATTGTTATTTTGTTGTAAATAATTGATAATTGAATTGTATGAATTAAATGAAATAAATTGTATTTAATAACTCTTCAAATTTGGAAATACAACCACTACCACTACCAAATATATAGTCAAATGTGAAAATTGATGAATTTAAAAAATCAATGATATCATTTTTATAACCTATGGTACAAAAACTTTTATATTTATCAAAATGAAATATTTGTGGTACTTGTTGAATATATTTCTCTAATTTAATAGATTTTAAAGCAATATAATGAAATGATATAATGAATGTTTTATATAAAACAATGGATTTTATATTATTTGTAATTAAATAATAAATATATTTTAATCTTTCATTTGGAATTGGTCTAATTGTAATTAACAATTCAAATAGATGGTTGATTATTTCTTTTAAACTTTTTAAATATTTATTGAATGAATTACCGCCATCATTGGAACAACTGTATTTATTAAATTCACCAATAACAATTTCAATACATTTTATACCATCTTCAAATGATATATTTTGTACACCATATGTGAATAAATGTTTTGGTGACTTGTAATATTCCAAATTATTATTTATAGTATTATTGAAATATAATTTCAAAAAGTTTGGTTTTAATGATGATAAAATAACATATAAACATTCGCCCAACAATGAATTGACATCTAAAGTGAATAGATCAAGTGGATTAAAATTTGGATCTTGAATACCAACTAAAACTTTTTGGAACATTAATAAACGATCTCTAGTTGAACTATAACCATATGAAACATTTAAACAATTTGTTAATTTAATAATGTTCTCTATTGATTGATTTAAAAGGAATTCTGATTTATCAAATGGTGATATATCGATATATCTTCTATGTAATGATCCACTAAATATATACAATTCAATTACTTCACCACTATTTAATGTATTGATCAAAGGTAATCTATTTAATTTATTTTTATAATTGGTATCAATATCAATTGAATATGAAATATTTGTAATTGATTTAAATGGAAGGTCTCCATCACCATTTTTATTGTATGCTCATATGTCATGATACTCTGGTAAAAAAACATCCCATTTTACTTCAACCCAATCATATATTCCATCTTTAACAACAATTGAAAAAAACTTTAGAAAATCTTTATATTTTTTTACTTTAAATGCATTTAAACAATGTTTTAAATTTGTATTCCATTTACGTGGGATACAATATTGCATTATTGATGGTAAAATTGATACCAAGTATTCATAATCTTGTTTGTCCTCCATGCCATAGATAAATTTAAAAAATGATAATTCTTCAGGGTTTATGTCTTCCCATCTTGGTGATATAAATGTATCTCCGTCCAAGTAACGGTAAATAAAATTTGACAATGGTTGAACTTGATATTTGTTTTTGTTATCTCTACAAAACTTTAATAATTTCAGTTCATTTTCCAATATATCCACTATTGATCTACCCAAATTATTTTTTTCAGTATCTTGAATTTCTTTAATTTCTTCATTAAAATTTGATACAAATGTACAATAGTATGAAGAGTTCTTCATAACAAATAATTTATGTATTTCTTTAATTTTAATATCCTGTGAATTGTTTGAATTCAAACAATTATCAATTTCTTGCCGAGTTAATTTGTATTTTGAATCAAGTTTGAAATAATTTAATTTTATTAATTTATCTTGAATATCCTTTGAAACCAGTGAAAATATTTTACCCAAATCCAATTTAATTAATGTTTCATCATTTTCATCATATTCTTCATATTCATCTTCTTCATATTTATCATCATAATCATTAGAGTTAATATCAATTGATGAACCATCACTTGATTTAAATCTTTTATTTGTAGATTCTATTACTGTTGTTGTTGGATTTGTATAAAGATGATTATTGTTTAATAAAAGTTGTAATATTTCTTCCCCGCAATATATTTTTAAATGCCATTGAAATTGATCTACTTTTAAAACGTTTTGATGGTAATATTAATATATTTGGTAAGCCAAGTAGACTATGTAAAACGTCAACTGATCTCATAAGAGGAATTAATGTTTCAAAAAGGTAATCTAAAGTTTTAGGATAATTTAATATTTCTGATGTTAATTTGAATATTTGAATTAATGATTTTGAATCTTTGGTCACATGATCACAAAATATAGTTGATTGGATATCAAATTGTTTTAATTCTAATGGTATATATTTTAATAATAATTTTAATACCCAATCAGTTTCATGTGGTGTTAATGTTAATTTTAGTAATGGTTCCTTTTTCTTGATAATATTATTTACAATGTCTGATATATCTTGATCTGTTATTTCATTATATTCATTTGCTTGAAATTTACATTTTAATAATTCAAATTGTTTATGTTTTAATATCCATCCCAACGAAGTTATTTCTTTAAATTTCAATATATTAAAAATGTGATGACTTTTAACGTCTATATTACAATTTTCTTCAATGTATTCAATATTGATTTTGTGTACTGATTCTAATATAAAATATAATAGATATTTGTTGTGGAATATTTTCCAAAATAAAAGTTCTTTCTTTTCATAACTTGTCATTGTTTATATCCTAAAATTTATAAAATAAAAAAATATATTTTTTTTATTTTTTTATTTTTTTTTTTGTGTAATTGATAAATTATTAAAAGTTCAAGTAAAGTTGGATTAGTTAGTTGTTGGTAAAGATAATTTAAATTTGGTAATTGAGATCAATTAACCTTTTTTTTTAAATTTTTGAATTTTTGTTTTTTAAATTTTTTTATTTTTTTTTCTAAAATTTGTTTTATTATGTGTTGGAAATAAACATTATAATGATACAAATGGAATCATTTAATCCATATTTTATTATAAATTATCATAAATTAAAATATGTTTTAGAGACAAATGTCAAGAGTACTTGATTAATTAGAGATAGATTCTTAATTGAAACAGGATCAGAATGGAAAAATAACCGATGAACAATATTTTATACAAGAAATTCATAATTTAAAATCAAAATATTCAAAATTGGATCATTTAATTAAAAATGAAAAAAACAAAATAAAACACAAAAAAGAAAAATAAATAAATGTTAATAAATCTGTATGTTGTGTTTTTTAATTTTAATGATTATCACTATTATATTTGAAATATTTAAAAATGAAATCAAAATCATAATGTTCAATTAAATTTGTTCTGTATTGAGTACAATTAATGAATTTGAATGAACTTGGTAAAGTTGATTCTTTTAATAAAGGTACTGAATCTTCTGAATATATATAAATGTTTTGTAATGATGGTGGTAAACAATTTACTGTAGATAAATCGATATTTGAAGTGGTAATATAAATTAACTTTTTTAAACTTGATGGTAACACATTTGGTTCAATTGAACGAGTAAATGAATACCCAATTGATAATGATTCAATAGAAGATGGTAAATCACCAACAGATAAAATTTGGTTGAATTCATAACCTAAATCCAAATATTTTAGAGAAGATGGTAATATATCAGTGATTGGTCTATTATAACCACCCAAATCCAATGATGTCAATGTATTTGGTAACCAACCAACTGGAATTATATGATCCCATTGTTCATGAAATTGCAATGATTTTAAATTTGGCATTTGTAATTGTTGTACTGGTTGAACAAATTGATAACCAAAACTAATAGTTTCAATTGAATCACATGGAATATTTTCAGATGATACAACTTGATTAAATTCTGAACCAAATATAATTGAAGAAATTCCTTTTGGTAATACACCATTATCCAATACTTGATTATAACTATTTCCAAACTTTATTTCTTTTAATCCCAATGGTAATACATTTTCCAATATAATTTGATTAAATTCCGAACCAAATGTAATATATCTAACATTACTTGGTATATCACCAACTTGTAAAACTTGATTAAATGAGGGATCAAATTCTAAATGAATAGTTGACATTGGAATTGGGTAATCTAGAATTTTATGTTTGTTTAAATTTGAATTATACTTGAAGTGAAATTGTTTTTTTAAACCATTATTTAATAATGTTTCTGAAATTGAACCAGCCTCTATACCCCCAATATAATTAAGTGGATTTAAAAATGTTAAATTTGTTAATGAATTTAATGGTAAATCACCAACTTTTAAATCTTGTTTGAAATCTTCACCAAGTACCAATGATTTTAAACCATTTGGTAGTAATCCAACCAATGGTTGATTAAAATCACCATTTAATTCAACACTAGTTACTGAATCTGGTATACAATTTGTTGATAATTTGACATTTGTTGAATTGATAATAAATTCTGTAATACATAATGGTAATGCATCACTTGAAATTACCAATGGGGTATCAGGATTACTAAATTCACCAATTGAAATTGAATTTAAATAACCCTTGTATTTATATTGTTTTAAATTTTCTATACTAAAATGTATAGTTTTTAAATGGATATTAAATAATCTGAGATGAAATAATATTTCATTTCTCAACACTATATTACCCCATACTTTTTGAAATAGTTTATAATTTAATTGATTATTGTTATTACTATTCATAATTTATGAAAGTATTGCGTTTAAAAAAAATAAAAAATAAAAGGTTAATAAATACTTATTTTTTATTGAGAATTTTTAAATAATAGATTTTTTGTAATTTTGCAGTTTATACTCCAATAAAACGAGTAAAGTTTAAAAAAAAGGAAAAATAACGGAAATTGATAAAAATTTAATATTTTTTTTATTATTGTTTTTTTAATGAATAAATATTATTTTCGCATATATCTAAATGACCAATATTATAAAAATAATCTAATAATTTGAAATCTTTTTTATCAATTGCTTTTAAAAGATTATTTTGGTTTAAAAATAAATTGAATTTATAATTTGGAATATATTTATCAAGCAATTTAAATAATGGTAATGAACAAGATGAAAATGGAATATCCATACGATTGATTATACTATTAACATCGAAATTTGGATAATTTATAAATATATATTCCAACATTGGATAATTATAATAAGATGGATCCAATGAATGAAATGATCTTTTTATAGCAATTTTATCAATTTTATAATGATTAATAATAAATGAAATTATATCACTTCTATATAATCTAATTGAACGTAAAAACAATTCATAAACTGCAACCATTTCACTTGAATCTACTAATTCAATAAATTTTGAAATTGTATTAAACATGTTTTGTTGATGATGATCACTTGTTGTTGATATTAATCTTTTTAATAAATTTGTAAAAATGAATTTATCTGTAAATATATACGATTTTAAATGGATATTTACTTCAATATGTTGAAAGAATAAATCAATTCTATTTATATTTAGGAAATATGATAAATAACCAATGAAATGACTTGATTCGTGATGTGTTATTTTCTTTGTTTTTAATAATTCTAACCTAAATGTTGTAAAGTATTGTAACAATTCATTAAATGATTTACCATTTGGTCCAAATATATATTCAAATGTGAATACGTTTGGATCAATTAAATTTGAAAACGGTATAATCTTACCAATTGCACCTTTAGTTTGCCCTCTACATCTACAATCTAGATGATCATATTCTATTACTACTTTTTCAACCAATGATTTTGTCAAGTGTACAAATTTGATAACCTTTTTTGATTTTATAAATAAATAATAAAATGAATGAAATAATGAATGTTCCAATGTAATTCCATTCTCTACCATTAATAATTCCATTTGTTTAACTTGATAAATTGTTGTACCATTTGTTTGAAGTAATGTTTTGAATAAATGGTTTATTAATTTTTCAAAAAACAATTTTGAAATTTCATAATTTAAACCATTTTTCACTTTTAAATTTATTGAAAATTGAATAAATTCAATAGAATTCTCTGGTTGTATATTTGTAATTGTTTTATGTTCACATTTTTTAATATGATGTTTTAAATTTGAATTATCAACAAAACGTTTAAATTTATCAATTGAATAATTTATAAATGATAATGGATCAACTGAATTGAATAATATTTTAAATAAATTTAAATCATTATTTAAAATTGATTTAAATAATAATTTAAAAACTTCATTTAAACAATAGGTTGGTAAATTGAGTGACATGGTTGTATTGTATTGATATAAAAAATGTTTAATTAATTTTGGTTTAAATTCAAATTGATTTTGGCCAATTTTAAATTCATTACCATTACCACTACCATTTCCATTTGCAGTTAAATATAATAATAAATTAAATGTTGAATCATTTGATTGGTTTTGATATTGTTCATCTAATATTGTATCATTGGTTATACCAAATTGATTAAATAATGGTTGTAATGGATTATTTAAAATTTGAGACCATTTAATTGGTTGAAATTTATGGGATTTATAATACTTTTTACAACCATCCAATTTAATGATTGCATATTCTTTTAATTGAGTATCTTTGAAATCAACTAAACCATTTTTTATTTTATTAAAATAAATTGGACCAATGCTATTGTCAATATGATGTTGACTAATTTTTGATTTTGAATTATTTATTATCCAATCAATAGTTTCAATATCTTGAATTTCAAATTTTAAATCTTTGTTTAACATAGATTTCATGTTTACATTCCAATATGTTGGTAAATAATTTGAAAATTTCTTATTTACATTTGTAATCTCTTGGATTGTTCTTTCATACCATTCTTTATTATCACCCATTATATCAAAAATTAAATCTACCAATCTATTAATTAACACTGAATTCTTTCTTAACTTCCATATTTTGAAATTGAATTGTGATAAAAATGATTTTAAAAATTCAATAGTTTCATTCTTGTCTTGATTTGCAATTAGACTATCCAATTTTGATAATACTCCATTTGAAGGTAACTTTTTAAATGGGATACTATTTAATTTACCAAACGTTTCATCTGTTTCTATTGTTTCATAATAATTGAAATAATAAAAATTATATAATTTCTTTGATTTTGTAACCAATACCAATAATTTAAATAATTGTTTTTCAACTTGTAACGGTGATAATAATATTTCATCAATCTTTTTTTGAATATTTGATTTATCTGGGTCTGAATTTGTGCATTTATAATATAAATCAAAATATCCCAATAATAATTCCTTTGATACTGATCTTGATATATCGATACTATTTGAAAAACTAGCCATATTTTTAACTCTATCAAACCCATAACGATTTTGTGGTTGTTGTTGACGTTGTAACTTTTTATCACTTAAAATATAATTATTTACCAATGATTTGATACTACTTGTTTTACTATTTTGAATAGATTTAATTAAATTTTCAATTACCACTGGTTTACTTTTTGAAATTGAATATTCAAAATGTTTTGAAGTAATATGAAATAAAGGTACACCAGTGCTGTTTTCTTGATACTTTAATAATGTTTCCAATAATCCATAATTATCATTATATAATAGTGATTGTAATAATGAATTATAATCAATTCCATCATTTCTAAATTGTTGACTCGATAGTAATAAATCAAAAATTGATTTTATTTCTTCTTCTTTACTTTTTGAATGTGGTACCCATAAATTAACTAATTTATCCAGTTGTTTACTACCCAATTCAATATGTTGATTTGAATTTATTTTATATTTTAACAATTCAAATTGATTATTTTCAATCATCCATTCAAATGAGTAGATATCTTTATATTTCAATCTATTATCAATATGAATTTGAATACTTGTTTTAAATTCATCTGTTATGTCTTGATTTAATAATATATCATATATTTTAAAATTTAAAAATTTATTTCTATAAACTTTCCAAAATAATGTTTCTCCATTTTCAACAATGGTAACATCTATTTCTTTATTATTATTCATTTTTATTCTTTGTTATTGAGTAAGAAATTAAAAGCAAAAAAAAAAAAAAAAACTGTTTGTTGAAAAAAGTTGGAATTTTGAAAGAAATCATGAAATTTTTTTTTATTTTTTTCTTTGTTACAACAATTTTTGTCCACATTTTAATGAATTTGATCTAATAAATTCTTTTAAGACTGGATCTTTAATTTTAAAAGAAGAAGTATATGAAACAAAATTAAATCTTTTCTTATTTTGTGAATTTGATTTTTGATAATGTTTAAAAAATGATTTTATATGATTAAAATTACCAGTAAATAAAATAATTTCTTCAAGTTTAAATACAACATTAAAATGATTTGACCAATTATCGGATGTTAATTGATTGTCTGGATTTGTAATAAAATAATTTGAGTTCTCTATACTATTAATTTTTAAATTGTTTAACCATAATTGACCATTCATTATTTTTGAAGCAATATATTTTGAATGTTTATAATTTGATAATATTTCTGTTGACAATTTAATTACTACCGATTTACAATTTACCAATTGATCAGTTGCAAAATAAAATAAATAATTTGAATCATAATCATTTAATGAATTAATTTTTAATAATGAGTCACCTGAAAATTTAAAAAGTTCATTATTTAATCCAATTAAATGTTTTGCAGTTGATAATGATTTACAATGGTCTAAAAGTAATGAACTTGAATTTATTGAACCAATATCATTTTTATATAAGAAATCTATAAATTCCAAATCACCATTTTCAACAACTTGTATACCAATTAAATTTGAACGCCAACTAAAGGTATTTTTAAAATTATTATAAAAATAATAAAATATAAAATCTCTTTTTGAAAATACCAATGCTGAGTATTTACATGTACCACCAATATTTAAAATATTTGCAATTTCAGTACAGTACACTTGATAATTTGAAGAATTGATTAATTTACTATTTAATACTCTTTCTAATAATTTATAGTTGAATGTACTTGAATCAGTTTCTGTTTGAGCATTGAATTTTAATACATTTGATAAATATTGAATTTGAATATTAATTTCAACTTCATCGTGATTGTAATGTGGTATTTCGTATAATTTATAACTACTTGCTTCTTTTTCTTTTACTATTAAACATTGAGTTATTAATGGTACATGGTACAATGATAATACTTCAAATAGTAATTGAGAATCTCCTGTTTGATATGATGATAAAAGTATACCTTCAATACAATTTTTAAAATAATAATAACCATTTCTTTTACTACTTGCAAAACCACTAATGTTTATAAATGAGAATGGGTTATATTGATTATACTGTTTTAATAATTCTTTAATAATTGAATATTCCTTGTACTGTCTTGCAAATTCAATTTTAAAATAATTTAATTTAACTATATCACTAGACCCAATTTCATTTACTAAAAATTCAAATATATAAATATATTTAATTTCTTGTTCTTGGCTGCAGTTATTAACCCTTTCTAATATTGATTTATATTTGATTTTAGAATTATCAGATATATATGTTGAAAATATAATATTTTGAATATACTCTTTAAATTTAATAAATTGTAAATTCATAATTGAAATTGATGACATTGTTTCATTTAAAATTAACTTTAATGAACCAATAATTGATAAATCTAATCGTTGGAATAAACAATGCTCCAATTTAAGTAATAGTGATTGATCATTTTTATTGATTACAGGTACTGATTGTGAAGGTATTGGAACTGATTGAATTTCATTTAGATAATATTCAAACACTCTTGATCTATTATCTGATAAAATTGAATAATGTATACCAAGTGATTGTTTATTTAATATTTTTAAATTCATATCATTATAAACAAATTTGATTATATCCAAATCACCACATTCCAATGATGTTTTTAATAAATTTGATGTATCAATTGTCTTTATACCATATTTAATAATTTCTCTATTTACCAATTTTAATAAACTTTTATTTGATACAATTATTGAAAATTCTAATATATTGAATGTACTTGTAGTAGTAGTTGAACCAACAGCGCCACCATTATTTAATAATTTCATTTTATTTGTATTATATAATTTTAATATTAATTGTCTATCATTATTTATAAATTGAAATAATCTTTTTAAAGAATTTGTTGTTATTATTCCATTAAATTTAATATTACTTTCAATTAAATATAACAATGCTGAGAAATGATTATTTTTAATCATCCATTCAAATTTTAAATTATAAATTGATTTTACACATTGTGTAAAACTATTACTTTTAACATTACAATTTTTAATCTTTTTAATATAAATATATACATAATTAAATATTATTCTTGATATATAACAATTATTAAATACTAATTTATATAATCCATATATATTTGATGGTATTTTTGTTGTTGTCATTATTTTGTGTGATGAATGAAAAAAAAATAAAGATGTGTTTTTTGTAAAAATCAAGATATTTTTCAGAAAATTGAATTTTTTTTTATTTTTTTTTTGTTAAATTATAAAAAGTCATATGACACGTTGTATTATTTTTTTAAACGATAATATTTGAACAAACAATTTGTTTTTTTAAATCATTTACCAATTCTTTAACGATATGTCTAAATAATAAAACTTCTTTTGGATTTTCAACGTATGGTTCAAATGCATCTAAATTTTCTTGAAGTTTCAAACGAAGAGTATCATAATTTTCCTTGATAATTTTACTAACTTGAGGGGCAGTCAAAACTTGTTCAGGATTTTCAGATGACCATTCTTGAAGTTTACCTGAAAAATGCTGAACAATAGATCTAATGTTTATCAATGAATTTAATAATGGATTATTTTCATTTGGTACTGGTGATGATAATGGTAATTGAATTGAACCAGTTGGTGATGTTGGATTTGATACAATTATTGGACTTGTAACATTACTACCCCCGTTACCATTATTACTACCAACACTTGAAGATAATGATAATAATGGTTGACAAGCAATAAATTGATAAAAACCTTCAATTATTGCACCTGAACGAATAATTTCATAAAACAATTCATCATAGTCATTTGGAGAAGGTAAGAATGAATCACCATAATTTATGAATAAATTGAAAATATTTACAGTGCTAATACCAACGTGAATTGATTGAGTTAATTGTGAACGATCAGTTATACTATTACCACTACATGTAATTGTTACAACTTGAATCAATGCGAATAGACTACTCCAAAGGTCACTCCATTTATATGGTGTACGTGATTGTGATTTCTTTTTAAATGAAACAATACGATGAATACAATCGATTGCACCTTGATGAATATCCATTGATATTTTACCTTTTAGATTACATTTTATAAATTGTGATAATATATCCAATGTCCAATTTGAAAGTGGATGTTTTTCCAATTCTTTCAAATCTGGAAACAAAGATTTCTTACTGTAAATGAATATATAACAAGTTGATTTAATATCATGATAGAAATCTTGAAGCTCTCTTTTCTCTGATATTGCCATTAATATCAATAATGATATTTTACTGTAAATTGTTTTCAAATCTTTAGGAGAATCTGCTGCCAAGTAACCACAAAATGTATAAAATTGTTTTATGATATCAGGACAAGTACTACCATTACCACTACTACATGCAATACCACCTCTTACCAACAATGAAATAAAATGATCATTTTGGTAAAATAATTCATAAAGAATTAATAAACTTGATCCAGTTTCATAAAATGATAATGGTTTAACCACCTTTGGACTATAAACCCAACTACTTAAATACCCACTAAATCTAGATACCACACCTAAATTTGGATCCCTATACAACTGTTCATAATATTCATTATGATCTTTTAAATCCATTGTTATTAAATTCACCAAATTTGAAATACTATTTGCATCTGATAGTCCAACTAAATCTTTTAAATATGGATTTGAAATTTCATATTTTTGAAAATTTGAATAGTAACATAACAAAGTGAGAATATTCAATTTACATTGTTTTGGTAAATCTGGATAAATTTGACCATCCAAAAATGAAATCAGCGTATCAAATATATTTACAGACATAAAGTATTGTAACAATGTATTTTGATTAATGTATTCTGTTGCAGTTGCAATAATTGTAAGTAAATTGATAATACCAATTTTAATCTTGACATCAATCACTTCATTCTTTAACAATGATTCCAAATCTTTTATCATATCTGTAAAAACTTGATCTGAATTTTCAATACCACATAAAATATTTAAAATATCAAATCCAAAATTATTAAATTTCTTTCTAAATATACTTTTTAATAATATGCATAATGTCTGGTAGGTGGTATTAGTATAAATTTTACATATTTATTATTTACTTTTTACTTACTTCAATTATATGAGTTAATCTTAATTGATTTGGATCTTTTAACCAAAAACAAGATTGAGTGAATATTTTATTGATATTTGGTTTTAAGGCTAATAGATGATCTTCAGAGGTTAGGATGATACATCTTTCAAGGAATGGTATGTTTACTTTAATGAGAAATAATTGTTCCCAAAATATTGGTTGATTTTCCGAAGGATCTTCACCATTGAAAAATGATTCATAAATTTCAACAAATTTCTCTTTTAATGCTTTTCTACCACCAACACCATCTTCTTTTCTTAATAGAATTTCAGTATGTCTTGGTCCAACTTGTTGTTCTTGTAACATTTTTAATCTTTCGTATTCTTTTAATACAAATAAATCTGTACTAATAGATTGTGGAAATGTTTGAAATAATGATGTTAGAATAGTTTTATTTTTATCAATAAAATTTGAAATTGTTGATTTAACATTATTATTATTATTATTATTATTATTATTATTATTATTATTATTATTATTGTGGTTATTAATATTATTTAATAATGATGAACAAGATGTATTTAAATTATAAATTGGTCTTTGTTGTTTTGGTTTATCATAAAAGTAATGATTTTGTGGACTATTTGAAAATGTTTGATAAATTAATTGATTTTGACATAAAATATTAAATGATTCGTCATCACCATTACTACTGTTAAATTTACTATTATTATTATTAACATGATGTTTTCTTTGATGATATGGTTGTGAATCTAATGAAAATAATTGTTGTTGTGATTGTGTGGATGATGATTGTGTAGATGATGGTAAAGGTTGTGGTGATTGTGATTGTTTATTTTTTAAATAAATATTATTATAATAATCTAAATCTAAAAAAGTAGAATAGATTCCTTTGCTTTTATCATGATGGTGATAGTGATGATGATGATTATTTAAGGAAGATGATAATAAATGTGGTGTGTTTATAGTACTGTTTATTGATGAAATATTACAACTATCAATATTAACACAACTAGTATTTGGTGTTAATGATATTGATAATGTTGGTGATGGTAATTCTTCATCTTCCTCTTCTGGTTGTTTATCATCACTATAATTATTTTTATCTTTATTAATTATTGAGTGTGATTTATTTGGTGATGACGATGGTGATTGACTATATTCAATTTTATCATTATTGTTTTCATTATTATTACAGTCATTAACTGAAAATGATAGTGTTGATTGTCTATCATAATCTATCATTTATTATTACTATTTTTATTATTACTAATATTATTACTATATATGATGTGTGTGAAAATATGGGTGCGAATTAAAAATAAAAATAAAAATATTGTGTATGTGTGGCAACCAAAAAAAACAATGAATTATTTAAATAATAAAATAATAATAAAAATATATTACAAAAAAACACACAAAAAAAACACATATAAACAATATATACACCCACACACTTGCAAAGGGGTTTTTATCTGCTAAATAATACGAGCAAATTAATGCGACAATGAATGTATTTCATATATCATCTTACCTTTCTTTTATATTGAACTTAATTTACTACGCACTGATATAATATTATTATTTTCTAATGTATGTATCTTTTTATTTATCTACTGTTGTAGTCCAAGTAAATTATAATTGACGTCGTTTAATTTAGATAAAAATAAAAATAAAAAAAAAATAAAAAAACTTTTTTTCCATCCAAAATAAAAAAAATAAAAAAAAAAAAAATAAAAAAAAAATAAAAAAATAAAAAAAAAAAAAAAAAAAAAAAAAAAAAAAAATAAGAAAAAAAAA
>JABXES010005757.1:0-31873 GCA_013375695.1 Dictyostelium brefeldianum
TTTTTTTATTATTTTTCATTTTTTTATTTTTTTAAATTTATTTTAAAAATAAAAAATTTATAATAAAAAATTATTTTTTTTTTTTTTTTTTTTTTTTACATACGACCCAATCGTTTTTTTTAAAAATTCATTTTTTTTTAAAAGCATCAGTAGGATAAACAAAATGTAAGAATCAATCTATTATGACAAAAGACTTTAGTTTTTGTGCTATTATAATTGTACATAGTACATTATAAATGTATATATGTTATATTATGTTATGTCATTCAAATGATTAGACCAAGCATTAAGTACACCGACCATTCATCATACAAACTAGGTTCGGCATCGTGGTTACAAACTCATGCTGCATATGATTCAATTACATACACATAATATAACATATATATACCCACCAAACATGTTATTATAACATTTATAAAAATAATGAACCAAATATTAATATTATTCTTTACTTTTTTAAATATTATCTTCATAATAAAGTCAATAGATTCCTGTTCTCTCTCTCTTGATTCTTATTACTACATTGAAACTTAAATTAATAAATTTGAAATGATCTATCTACCTTTTTTAAAACTTAATCAATTGCTTTTTTTTTTTTTCTTTTTTTTTTTTTTATCTTTCTTCAATATCAAAAGATTAATTAATAGGGCATAGTTATTATGTTATGTCATTCAAATGATTAGACCAAGCATTAAGTACACCGACCATCATCATACTAGGTTCGGCATACAAATAACAAATTTATTTAATTGTTTATTTTAAAATTTAATTATTTATTTAATTTTAAAATGTAGTTTAATATGATCTACCAAATAATGTAAATTTAGTAGCTTTTTCAAGACAACAGAAACATTTAGTATCTTCTTTAATTTCTGGTAATTTTACATGTTCTTGACCTTCTAATGGAATACATAAAGATTTTGCAGCACCAGTAAGACAGAAACCTTTTTCTTCTTCTGCTTTATTTTTAGATTCTTCAGAGCTCTTCTTTTTGATTGAATCTTCACAAGATACTTTTTCACACCATGGTGCAAGTACAAGGTTCTTTTTGTCGAGTGCTGGAACAAATTCATTCCAATTGGTAATGTTAACAATGTGATCGTTTCTTTCTTTGACAGCACGTGCAAAGAGATTACCTTGAATTGCAGTGAGAAGTTCATTGACACCATTGACAATGTTTGAGATTTCAACTTTAGATTTTTCAGCTGTATCACGACGACAACAAACAACGGTACCAGCGACAACATCTTTTGGTCCAATTTCAATACGAATTGGTACACCTTTGAGTTCCCATTGATTGTATTTGTGACCTGGATTATAGTTTGTACGATTATCCAAGTTTACACGAATACCAGCTGCTTTAAGTTGAGCAGTAATTGATTTTGCTGCTTCGTCAACTGCAGAGGTATCGGCATCTTTGAAATGTAATGGAATTACAACAGCTTGAATTGGAGAGATTCTTGGTGGTAATACTAAACCTTTGTCATCACCATGAACCATAACCATAACACCAATGGTACGAGTTGTTAAACCCCAACTGTTTTGCCATGCTAATGATTTACCACCTTTATCATTTTCAAATTCAATGTTAAACATTTTAGAGAAATTTTGACCCAATGCATGACTGGTTGCAGCTTGAATACCACGACCATTTGTTGGAATGAAACCTTCAATTGTGGTAGTGTAAAGACCACCAGCAAACTTTTCCTTTTCACTCTTTACACCTTTTACAACTGGTACACACAAGAGTTCTTCATAGACACGTCTGTAAAGATCAAGAATTGTGAAAACTTCTTCGTCAGCTTCTTTTTTCTCTGCAAATGCAGTATGACCTTCTTGCCAAAGGAATTCACGCGAACGAAGGAATGGAACTGGACGTTTAAATTCCCAACGTACAACGTTTACCCATTGATTTAATTTCAATGGTAAATCTCTATGTGATTTAATCCAATTTGCATAAGCTGGATACATAATGGTTTCAGATGTTGGACGAATTGCAACTGGATCAGATAATTGTGAATCACCACTTTTAGTTACCCATGCAACTTCTGGTGCAAATCCTTCAATGTGATCTTTTTCTGTGGTTAATGCTTTCTCTGATACAAGTAATGGGAAATATGCGTTTTGTACATCTAATTTCTTGATTTCTGCATCGAAAAATGCTTGAATTTGTTCCCAAATTGCGTATGACCATGGTCTGAGAATATAACAACCTGAAATATCATAATAATCTATCATTTCTGAACGTGTAATAACATTTTGATACCATTCTGAAAAATCTTCTTCCTTTTTTACACCTGCTCCCAACAATGATGCTTTTGCTTCTGATCCTTTCTTTATTGGCTCAACTGCTTTTTTTTCAACTGGTGCTTTCTTTTCTTTAACTCTTCTTTCTTTTTTTACTTCAACATTTGTATTTGTTGTAGTTGATTCTGTAGTTGATTCAACAACATTTGTATTTGTTTCACTCATCTTAATAATAAGCTGTGTTTGATTTTTATGATATCTTTTTAAATTTTTTGAATTTTTTTTTTTATCGTTGTGCGCAAAAATTTTTAAATTTTTTTAATTTTTTTTTTTAATTTTTTCATTTTTGAATTTTTCTCATAACAGAAGTTCAAACAAACACTATATAAATAATATCCACATATTACTTTTTATATTATTATCGGTTTTTTGATAAATATGGAAGAATTTTTAATTGGTAATATTGGGTCAGAAAAGATATTAACATCACTTAGTACAACAACATATCCATTACAATTTATAAATCAATTTCAACAAGAAAATGGTATATCTAAAAAAAGTTTACCGTCAGTATCACCAGTTTTAAATCTATTAGATTTACATCAAATTCCACGTGGTGATTTATATTTAAATCTTTTAACATCTTTAAAAAAAGATTTATTATTAAAAATTAATATATTAAATAAACAAGAGTATGTAACAGTATATACTTATTAGTAGTAATTATAAATATCATAATATACTAATAGTAGATGCTGCTCACAGGTTAGAAAAATTATTAGAGCAAACATTTCCATATATTGGATTTGAAGAATTACAAGATATACCAATGAATGTAATGAAAAGATTATCACCAGAAGTACCAACTGCATTTTTATTGAAATTAGCAGAAGCAGGTGAATTATATGAACAATGTCCAATTGAAGTGAAAAGATTAATTTGGATGGTAAATGAAGAATTGTTTAGAGAAAAGATACAACCATTAATAGTACAATATATTGAAGATCCAGTATTAAATCAAGAAATGAATGAACTGTTATTAACTTCATCAACTCATTTAATTGATCCTATATTCGCAGTATCACATCTACCTTCAAAACGTCGTGAAAATAATATAATACTTCAAGAGATTGTTGATCTATTTGGAAGATCAAATGAATTATATCAAATGTTTATCAATCAAATTAAACGTGTATTCTCTGAAACTGGTAATTGGTTACTATGTAATTTACGTGCTGAAATATTAATGACAGTACATGATCAGTCAATTTCAGAAATATACAATCATGATCAGTCACATAATATAGCGTGGTGTTTAGATGCATGTATACGTGATAACATTATTGATGCACGTCGTATAAAAGAAATTCAAACAAATTTAAATAATCAAAATTCAAATGTAATGGGTGATACAGCAATGGTATTTGCGAATCCAATTGCTGTTAATTGTATAATCAAGAATATACTAATTCAATTAAAAGAAGTTGTAAAAAGAAAACAAATTCCAAAAGATGATGAGTCAATTAAATTCCTTACATACTTGTTAGTGTTGGCATTGAAATCACATGAAATCATCAAAGAAACAAAATACAAAATACCACATGTTAAAAAACATATACTTCAAACATTTTATCCAATATTGGCAAGTCAAATACTTGATGATATTACAAGAGATGCTAATTATCAAGCAAGCAATACATCTGCATCAAACCAAAATATACCAGTAACTGCAAGTAATAGTAGTGTAACTCCAATTTCAAATGTACCAAATAGTAGTAGTATATCTTCATCTTCATCAACATTACCACCAGTTACAACATTACCATCAGCTTCATCATCCCCATTATTGGATTCAACTAGTTTAATTAGTCCTTCAGAATTTCAAGATTTGGAAACTTGTTTTTTAAAATATGAAGTTTGTAAAAAGATTACTCTATCCTACATTATAAATAGAGTATTGGATAGAGATATATTCACTGTTGATAGATATTTAAAATTCATTTTTAAAATGATTTGTAAAGATAATAATATCATTGAACCAAATGTAATTGTTCAATCTCCAACTGTTTCAAGTTCTGATGATGGTAATACAAATACTCCTTCAACCACCACCTCAACTACCACCACAACTACAGATGATACAACATATGAAAATTTAATTAATGTTGATATTTATAAATATTTTGGAAATGATTTCATTCAATCATTGGTATCACAAGTATTACAAATTAAAGAATTAAAATTCAATTCTGTAATCATTGATTCATTCTTATTTAAATTTAGATTCTTACCATTTATTCAAAAACAATTAATTAGATATTTATTAGAGGTATGTTTTATAAATATGATTATGGATAGTTGTTAATTATATATACTAATACATAGTTATGAATCATGCAGAATCATTCAAGAATGAGTCAAAGAGAATTTATTCAATTTATTCAAAAATTATTTAATAGTGTATTGTCAACTTATAAATTACAAATGAAACAAGAACAAACAAGTAGTTTGTTAAATAAGAGATTATTGGATGATATTGTACATTCAACTAGATTATTAATTGATAAAACTGGTCAAAGATTTAATGAAAAGATGGCACCTGCTTTATTTGAATTTTATAAATCAAATCAAAAACAATTTACTTCACCATTAACAACACAACAACATCAACATAGTAGCGGTGTTAATCAACATAACCAACAACATAACCAACAACCAATTCAAAAATTAGTATCACCAACATTATCATCATCTGAACTTGGTACTCCAAATTCATCAACTACAACAAGTGCACCAGTTTCAACTGAATCACCAATGGATTATAGTACCAATAATAACAACAATAATAATAGTATGGATACAACTTCAGATTCTGGTTGGGATTAATCTGAAATTTGATTGTGTACTAGCACATAAATTTCATTCTTTTTTTTTTAAAATAAACTTTTATATATTCTAAAATAACTAAAACTTCTTCTTCTTTTGTTGTATATACATTTATTTTATTTTTAAAGTGCTGTACCTCTTTCTAAATTTTGTCTAGTTTCTAATGTATATTTATCATATGCACGTGATACTTTTTGATTGTATATTCTATTACTTTCATTGATATAATTAACATCTTCATCTTCATTGGTTCCTTTTCTTTTAAATGAAGAACGTCTTGCTTCTTGATTTTTCAATAATTCTTGTTTCATTGCATTTACATTTTCAGTTGGAATTTCAATTGATTTACCATATTCAGTGGTACCACTTTCATCGTCATCAGCAACTACTTTTTTAAAATGATTTGATTTATGAAATGTTTCCATTTCTTTTACTCTTTTTTTATAACTATTGTAAACATGTTCATCTGTATAACTTGATTTATCAGTTGATTTTTTACCAGATTTCTTTGTTGTCTTTATTTCATCTGCCAATACATTTTTTAATTTCTCTTTTTCTGGATCTAATCCTTGTTTTTTCATTTCATCTTCTTCCTGTTTAACCTTATCTTTATACAATTTTCTTTTTTCTTCAATTTCATCTTGTGCACCTTGATGAATTCTTTTATGTTCATCAACTACACTTTTATATATTACATTTTTTGTACTTTCCTGTAAGTTAATACTTAGATTAGTATACATACACATACATATTATTATGTGTTGTTTTATGGTAAACTAATTAAATCATAACATACCAATTTCTTTTTTAATTCATAAACTTTTCTTTGTGCAGGGGTTAAATTTGCTAATGGATCTATATAATTATCATCTTTATTACTACTACTACTATCGTTTTCATCTTCTTGTCTATATTTTTTAGATAAATGACCATATTTTGCTTTTTCGTCTTCTTTTTGATAATCGTATGTTACATTATTATATGTTTCTTTTGGTGCATATTGATCTTTATTCTTTTTGTTATCATGTAATTTAATTTCTTCTCTTAATGATTCTATAGTTTGTTCGTTTGACATTTTATTATATGTATTTGTATGTGTTGTGTTGTTTGTGTAATTTCAAGAAAATTAAATTTTTAAAAATTGAAAAAAATCGAAAAAATTCAAATTTTAATTTTTTTTTTCATTTTAAATTCTAGATATTGTGCGAAATACATGTATATATTATGTAAATATGGTACGAGGAAAGAAAGTGGATAAACCAACATGTAATCTATATATAATTGAAGGATTGAAAAAGATGATAAGTAGAAAAAGTAACCCACACTTTCAAAGAAGTTTAACTATTGCAATTGAAGCTATTGAATCATATCCAATACCACTTTTAACGTTGGAAGATGTTAAAGCCATGAAAGGATGTGGCGATAAATTGGCTAGTATAATCATGGAAATGATTAATAATAAAATTACATCCGATGATACATTAGATAATAGTAGTGTTGGTAATTTTGATGGTGGTGGAAATGGTAATGGTAAACCAAAAGAATTAACTAATTGTATGTATTACACACATATACAACATATTGATATAGATAACATTATAATACTTACATACAATATCTAGATGAAGCACCAATATCAGTAGAAAATTTTTTAACTTCAATCTCTAATCATTATGATTTTTTAGCATACTTTGAAACTTTTGTGCATAATGGATATAGTGATATGTCGTTTGTTAAAAATTTAGAATCAAACCATTTAAATGACATGGGTGTTAAATTAGGTCATCAAGCTACCATTATAGAGGCTGTTAGAGTTTATAAACGTAAATATTGCAATAAAATGATAACGAATGTTACAATAATAGTAATAATGATTCTAACAAACTTTTATGTAGTATATTTGGAATACATTGAAAAACATCCAACTGGTATTGATAATGGTAATGGTAATGGAAATAATAATTATAATAGTGATGAAAATATATTTCAAGATATTGTTAGTTTTGATAAAGCACCACCATATATTGAATTGGATGATTTAAAGAAACAATGTTCAAAAAATGTATTTGAAGATGCATGTATTTCAGTATATAATACGAAAGTAATATCGATTTATCCAACAAATGATACCATTTTAGCAAGTTCATATAGTCATAACAAAGAGAGTAAATTTTTATATAGTATTGAATTTAATTTTGGTGAAGATGGTAGAATTTATAAAGATTCATGTGAATGTGCATGGACAAATCATAGTCAATGGTGTAAACATAAAGTTGAAGTATTTTTAATATTGGATTCAAATACTGGAACTCGTGGTAAAAGATTATATCCATCATCAGCTGTAACATCATCATCATTATTAACTCCTGCAAGACCATCACCTAATAAAGTCACTTCAAAAAAACCACCAATGAATATTACAACAACAACAACCACAACTACAACTTCTACTACACCAACAAGTAAATCAAATAAATCAACAAATAATACATCACCATCATCACCATCATCACCATCGTCAATTACAACATATAAACAAAAAAAAGAATATATACCAGATCCAGGATCAGGAGCATGGGCAATTTTATTAACATTATATGATTTTGAACATCAAGATGATTCAACAAAAGATTATCTCACAAAAGATGAATTATGTTATGAAGGTAATAAATATTTAACAACTGGTAAATTTGATAGTAGTAAACCAGGTGGAGCATGGGGCGGAATGAAAACTTTAATTCACCATGAATTGGTTATAAAATCTGGTACTAGTGCTCATTATTCATTGAAACAAAAAGGGTTTGAATTGGCTAAAAGGTGTAAACGTCAAGATAATCGTACAAAAGGTATAATTGATAATGGTGTCAATGGTGATAAACAAGAATCAAAGAAAAGGAAATTTACTGAATATGATGAAGATCAAGATGCAGATGATGAAGATGAAGTAGATCAAGATGAACCAATTAAAACAACTACAAGTAATAATGGTGGTAAAATTGGTTCAAAGAAAAATGAATTAATAGAAATTGAAAATGAAATTTACGATTGGAGTGATAGTGATGAAGAATTATCAAATTTATTTTATGAAGGTACATTAGTTCCACATCCAATTCCAAGAGATTTACTATACAATGAAAAGGATATAGCAATTGATGATGTAGTGTTAATTATTGATAATAGAGAAATCAAGGATTCCGATCGATCAGAATTATTGGATAAAATTAGATTGGCAAAGATAAAGCATGAAACAAGAACATTGCCAATCGGTGATTTCTTATTCATTGCGAAATGTCATTACACACATGCAACAACAAGTAATGATGGTGAAGTAGGTGAATCATTTGAACTTTTGTACAATGTAATTATAGAGAGAAAAAAGTTGGCAGATTTACATTTTTCAAAAAGAGATGGTCGTTATAAAGAACAAAAATATAAATTAAAAACATTGAAACCATATGGAGTTACAAATATTACTTATTTAATTGAAGGTGATATTAAACATGGTGGAATTAGTGTTGATGATTACGATAATTCAATTGTAGAAACTCAAATCGATGATAAATTCATTGTGCAACTTACAGATGGTATGCCTTCAACAGTGGAATATTTGGTAAACATTTTTAATCTTTTCAAATCAAAATCATTTAGAATGATGACAAGTCTTAGATTTGCAGATTTTGAAAATATATTACAAGTATCAACTAGTTTGAAATTGTCTGATCTGTTTGCATGTCAATTACTTCAAATACCTGGCGTGACTGTTCAAAAAGCAAAAGCAATAGTTTTAAACTATCAAACATCTCGTGCATTAGTTGAAGCATATAATAAAGTCACTGAAGAAGGTCTTGATCAAGATAAAATTAATGCAGCTCAAGATTCATTATTGGAAAATATTTGTATTGGTGGTAATAAAAAATTGAAAATTGGTTTGGAACTTTCTAAAAAAATTTCAAATCTATACAACACTGAAGATAACTATGATGAGGTTGATAAAGAATTAAATGGTAAATAAACTAATAATAATTGTATATATAATATAGTTTTTATTTTATTTTATTTTATTTTTTATTTTAAGCAAACTAATATATGTGTAAGATGGTGTGGGTATTTATTATTGTAGATTTAATTAATTTAAAAAAAAGTGAGTGCCCCATCATCTGACATTAAAATAAAATAACCACCATGTTGATTGATTTTATTTTATTTATTTTATTTTACACCATGACGTATTAATACTAACACATTGATTCATATATTAATCAATATCAACCTACTACAATTACTAATTAGTATTTTATACATTCAGTGTTTTGTTTGGTTTAATGGGAAGATTAGATTAAATTTATTTTATTTTATTTTATTTTATTTTTATTTTTTTATTTTATGTAAAGTGTGTTATTGATCAAATCTGATAAATGTTGAGATTAAATACTTTCATTAAATGAATTGGTTTTATCAAGAGTCCTATAAAATCAATTTTAAAGAAAAAATTACTATAATGTTGCTACATATTATTATCCGTTATGTAAAAAAAAAAAAAAAAAAAAAAATTTTAAAATTAAATGTTTTATTTTTAATGCTTGCGAGTAAAATAAATTAGTCTAAAAATAACATATCGTTTTTATGTTTATTTAAATTCTGTAAAAAAAAAAAAAAAAAAAAAAATGGGGTTTTTTTTTTTTTTGTATTTTTTTTTTTAATAAATTTATATAAATTATATTATATTTTTATTTAAAACAAATAAAAAAACAAACAAAATAAAAATTTTAAAATTAAATTTTTTATTTTTAATTTTTTCATTTAAAAAAAAAAATTAAAAAAATAATATATTTTTTTTATTTTTATTTAAATTCTTTAAAAAAAAAAAAAAAAAAACTAATGGGCTTTATTCTTCCTTTGTCTTTTTGTTTTTAATTCATTTCTCTAAATTATAATATTAATAAAAAAAATATAATCACAAAAATATAAAGAAATAAAATAAAATAAATATTTTAATAATTTAAAAAAAAGTAGTAGTAGTTTATTAATAAAAATACACACTCACATCTACAATAACAGCAAATAAGATACCCACTCTCACACCACTAACACACACTCTGAATTTTATCAATTTAAATTTTGATCAAACACTATCATTAAACCACCATTCAAAAATTAATTTTTTTTGTTTACAAACTCACTCACACACAAAAGTTGAATTTATTTAAATTAAATTTTAAAATCATATAAACCAAAAAAATAAAAAAATTAATCTTTTTTTATTTTTAAATCACACACTCAAATCATATATACAAAACAATAATAAAAAAACCTCATATATTTATTTTCTTGTTAAGATAGTAATAGTATTTGCACCATCCATTCATCACCAATATACAATATAACAGTAACAATATATTATTATTTATTTTATTCATAAAACAAACAAAAACACACATATATACATATATGCGCAAATAAAATAAATTAATCTTGGCGCATCATTTTAATAATCTTCCCCCATAATAAAAACAACAATATAAAAAAAATTAACAACAAATATTTATATTGTTGATTTTTGTTTAAAAATATTTTAAATATAAACATACATTTACAGACACACTCACATATATATACATTTATTTATTTTTATATTGTTAACACATTTTTTATATAATTAAAATAATAATAATTTTAAAATTTTTTTTTATTTCTTTTTTGGTCTGTTTGTAAATAAATAAAAAAAAAAACTTTAATATATACAAAAGTTTAACATATATACAATCACATATACATATACATATAATAGTACATATACATATACATTATATAAAATACGCATATAAACAAGAATAAAGAATAAACGCATACAAAATCAATGATCACGAAAATATATATATAACTGTTTAGTAAATATAAAAAAAAAGAAAAAATATATATATATAAAAGAATAAAGAAGAAATGACAGAATCATCAATAAATGATAATGTTGAAGATAAGTCAACAACTGCAGTAGTATCATCAACTACATCATCAAATTCAAATGCAATTGTATTTGGATCAAAATATAAACATAATCTAAGATCTACAATTTCTTATGAAAAAGTACCAAGTAAATATAACGATATAATAGATGTAGGTTTTAACAGATTAATTAGTTAATATTTTATACAACATACATAAATGTTTAAAAATCAAATTATTGACAAATCAGTACAATCTTACAGTTAATTTTATCACCAGATTTAGAGATTGTATCATCATTATGTTCGACTACATTAGTTAGAGAAACAGTACCAAATACAGTTCATATTTCCGAATATTTGATTTTATTCTTTGAATATCACTGTAATTTAAAGTCGTCTTATATTTTAAAATGGGCAATCGACAGAGAAATTGATAATACATGTAAGTATGAATTTTTGTTATTACTATATTATAATAGTTAAATTACTAATAATAAATGCATGTGTTACAGCAAATTCCGCAACATTATTTAGAGGATTAAGTACAGCAACTAGATTAATATCAGCATTTTATAAAAGAGTTGGCGAAAGTTATTTAAAATATTTATTACAACCATTTGTAGTTGATTTATGTTCAAGAAATTTCTCTTTTGAAATTGATCCTGAAAAAGCAGGCAAAGGTGTAAACATTCAAACAAATTTAGAGAAATTAATTACAATTACTCAACAATTATTAGATAAAATATTAGATTCTGTTGATCAATGTCCATTGTATGTATAATAATTGATTATAACTAATGATATCAACTTTATAATGTTGTTGCCTTAATATACTAATTAGTGTTGTATTATACACACAGACCAATAAGACAAATTTTAAATCATACACAAGAAAAGGTAGAAAAAAGATTTAAATCAATGAAAACAACAGTTGTAGGTGGATTTATATTTCTTAGATTTATATGTCCAGCAATTGTTGCACCAGAAGCATTTGGTTTAATACCAAAAGATGAAGAACCAACATCTGAAACTAGAAGAAGTTTAGTATTGGTTTCAAAATTATTACAAAATTTAGCAAATGAAATGCCATTTGGTTCAGGAATTAAAGAAGAATATATGACATTTTTAAATGATTTCATTTCAAGTAATTCATCGAGAATACATATATTTTTTGATAATTTAGCTCAGGATCCAACTGTAAATAACACTAGTATCAATACAAGTAGTAATAGTTTAATTGGTGGTAATGTTAATGGTAATGGTTCATCATCATCTTCAACTACAACAACTCCATCATTGAGTTCAATTCAAAAAACAAATGCAACATCTGCAAATGCAAGTGGTAGTGTATTTGATTCATTACAACTTGATGGTTCAAATAATAATAACAACAACAACAGCAATACCAATAATACACCAACTAATGTAACACCAAGTAAACCATCTGAAGATTTAAATAATTTAAATGTATTAATTAATCAAATCATTGAAAATAGAGAAAAGATTGAAAATTATATTCTTGATGAAAATAATTATCCATCAAATGTATCAAGTGAAATTATTAAAAGATTAGATTCATCGCTACACGCAGTTAAACAAAAAAATATATTTAAATCATTAGGTTTACCTTGGATGAGAGGTAAAGAAGGTAATAATAAAGAATCAAATAGTAATGGTGGTAATAATAAAGAATCAAGTACCAATAATGGTGGTACTGGTACAGTAAATGGTAAGTTAAAAAAATCACCATCTTCAAATAATGTTGTTTCAAATTCAAGTCATATACAACAATTACAACAACAAGTTGAAAAAGAAAAACAATCATCATCAGATAAAAAACAAACAGTTCAATTATCACAATCACAACAATTACTTGAAAATACAATAACCAATGGTAATAGATCATTATCAAAGAATAATCAATTTTCACAATCATATGCACAAATTGATGAATTATCAGAAATGAAAGATCAAAGAGAAATTGATAATACTAATTTAATGGTAGAGAATACACGTTTGAAAAAAGAATTGGAAGAAGCAAAAATGAGAAACAATTTAATTAAAAGGTTACGTGATGAATTGGATCGTGAAAAGACAGAGAAAAAAGAATTGAAAGCATTGGTAAAGCGATGTAATGATAGATTGAAATCGTTGGATCCTGAATTTGATTTAATAAATGATCTTGGTCCTTGGTGCGATGATGGTCCTTCAGTTGGTTCAAATACAGATTTACAATCAATAATTGAAGAAACATTGGGTGTTGGTGGTAGTAGTTCGGGAATGAATGGTGGTAAAAGGAAATCAAATTCTGCATTGGGTATATCTAAAGTTAAACAGTCATCAGATCAATTAAATACACCATCTAGTGCTCATTCATTATCTTCATCAACTACAAATGTACCATTAATAATTAATACTCCTCCAATTGCAAATGCTGCTGCCAATACAAATATAACATCATCAACAACTACAACTCCATCCATACTAAATGATATCAATAGCACTTCATCACTTCAACCTTCACCACAACCACAATCAATTAATCATTCTACAAATTATATTCCTCATTTAGATGTATCTTGTGATAGTAATAATAGTACTGCTAGTAGTGCTGGTAATGTTAACGGTAATGCAACTGCAATCAATACCAATAACAATGTAATTAATAATAATTTAAATATAATTAAAAAATCTTCAACAAATGCAAGTATTTCTGATATAATATCAGAAGCTGATGAACATACAAGTAAAACTGGTAGTAATATTTCAATTGGTAGTCATAATAATAGTATTCAACAACAGCAATTAGCAAGTAGTAATAATAATAATAACAATAGTAATACTAATGGAGGTAGTAGTGTTGTTGGTGGTACATCAATTAAAAGTAGTTCAAATTCAACTGTAAATAATTCAAGAAGAAATTCAACAACATCTGAAATTTCAAATATAAATGATACTACTATCGATCCATCAAACTATGAAAAACAAAATCAATTAATTCAAACTGTAGTTGAGGGTGGTGAGATTCAAGATGATTCTGCTTGTGATCTCTTGGAATTTTTAAAAGAAGTTGCAAATAGAAAACAAGAATTACAAGCTACCAAAGAAAAACAAAAACAAGAAGAAAAAGAACAAAAACAAAAAGCTTCAATATTCTTTAAATTTTCAAAATTGGGTTCTTCAAAGAAAAAGAAATCAAGTAATAGTCCTATTTTAACGTCAACTCCTTCTTCAAGAAATATGAAATTAGATGAAAATAAAGATAATAATCCAAGTAGTGCTGGTGTAATGAATATATAAATTATAACAATAACAAATGAAATTTAATTTAATTAAAACAATAATAAAAAAACGCAAATGTAAATATATATATATGATAACAAAGAATGTTGTATGTTTATTTTTATTCATTAACTTTTGTTTACTTTTTTTTAAAAAAAAGAATTAAAATTGAAAAAATTATTTCGTTTCTGCTAAATGAAAATCAGAACTATCATGTCTATGGATGTCACATGTTTTTTTTTAAAAGTTATAACCAAACTCCTAGGATCTTTTCCAAAGGAAAGTCTATTAAAATTATTCATTAATAATTTTTCTCTTTACAAACAAAAAATAATAATATTAATAGCATGTTTGTATAAATAATTTTACAGTTTTAATTGGTTGCAAATAAATTAAACTAACTTACAATAACTTAAAATAACTTTTAAATGTTAATAACTTACCATAAGTACTTGAAATTGGGTATTTTTTTCCAGTGAAAATATTTTTATCATAATTGCACTAGTTTTAATTTAGTAAATCAAATTTTGAATATTAGAATAGCATTGCTAAAATACCCTTTTTTTCACATATAATCATTGTATTAAACAAAACAAAACCTGGGTTTTGAATGAAAAGGAAATAAATTCATATTCTATTTTGTGGATAAAGAAATAGAATAAAGATATTAATTTTAAGTTGTTTGTTTAAAATAGATGATGAATAACATGTAATATATCAACAACCAACAACATAAAAAATACTATAAACTATATTTATTATGAAATAACGCTACACCACATGTGTAACGTAAAATCTTTATTAATATTTTAAAACATTAACAAAATAGTTTTTTAAATTTGGATTACTATTACCACTTAAATCTTAATAACATCTAAAAATTGAAAATTAAATTTGGTTGTTTCTTTTTCCTGTAAATTAGTGCAGAGAATATAATTAAACAAACAAATGAAATACCATCAACGTCAGACGTTCAATGTCATAATTTCGGTTTAACTTTATCAGCACTGGTGAATCGATACCACCTGCGCCACTATTACCAGCAATAACTACATCTACCATTCCTTTGTTGTAATGCAAAACTGAAATGTGATTCTTCTAAATCATAATAATTATACCATTGTGTAATCTAACGATTACTTAGGTAAACACCAAATTTATAAACAATTTACTATCAAATTCATCGCCATCAACACCTTACAATCAATATTTAAGATTATTCATTTTTGGATTTATTATGCGGTTTTTTGATCGTTTTTATTCAAAAGAATTTAATTCAAAAAAATTATTTGTGTTCCGGCCGAAGTCAAGAATTTAAATTTAAAAAACGAAAGGAACCCATAATTAACATTATTCAAATACCTTCTCGAAGGATGTTACATGTTTATTTTTTAAAAGTTATGACCAAACTCTTAGGATCTTTTCTAAAGTAACGTCTATTAAAATTATTCATTAATAATTTTTCTCCTTACACACTGGGATGATGATACACACTCACTACACGAAAGCGTGAAACCGTATTTTAGTTATGATTCTATCATTTCAATTATACATTGATGACCGTCTATTGTAGGGATACAATAGTTGTGTGGTGAGATTCGTACCGGTACTTTTTAAATTAATTTAAATGGAAAAACAATATACTATTATACATTGCTTCTTTTTGATCATATATTATACAAATATAATAATGTAATTACCTACAATGATTGATTGTGCTAAAAAAAATAAAACTAAATGTTCTTTTCTTTATAACTTTTATTAAAACTATTCACTAATAATCTTTTCCTAAACCTCAATATTTAAAATAAATGAAACACTTTGTACCTTAAAAGAATCTGAAAGGAACGGGATTCCTAATGAATTGGATTGAAATCTAAATGCGATCTTTTCGTGTAACGATATCAAATGATAAACAAATAATAATAAAATGCATCAATGTTTAATTATTATTTCAATGTTTGATCTGTTTTATTTTTTTATTTTTAATTTTTTAAAGTTATTATAAGCTGTACGCTTGAGTAAAAGTATCAAAATCCTATCAAGAAGGAAATAGATGTGGAAACTGCGATATACTCTGTGCAAAAAGAATCTAGACTCAAAGGAACGGGATTCCTAATGAATTGGATTGAAATCTTAATGCGATCTTTTCATGTAAAGATATCAAATGATGGACACTCTTACAAACAAAATATAAAGCCATTTCAACCTTATGGGAGTGGATTTATTCTCGTTTGTTTAACTTTTAAAAAACGAAAATTTTTAAATCCAAAAGAAAATAAAAAGATTCAGGTCATATGACATGAGCATATTGTGTTTTTTGATTCTTATTAATAAACCATCTCTATAATACATATAAACAGTTTTATATTTATTTATTAATTATTACAAATATAAGTATAATTTGTATTAACATTACAATTAGTTGAGAATGGTAATTTTTCGGTTTCAGCTGATTTTCCTGAACAATTGTCGGAATAATAAAAATAACCAGCAGCAGAATTTGAAGTACATTGATAATTTATTGAATTTGAATCAACCAATTGACACACATTTGTAAAAGTAGCTAAAACTGAAACTATATTATCTTTATAATTATCACATGTACTTGATTGAATTGCAATATAAGAATCATTTGGTAATTCATATGAATCGGTACAATTCATTTGATAAGCACCTTGAAGACATACACCAATTTGATCTTCAGCTTGACGTACAATTTTGCCTGTACAATTTTTATTTTCGTATACATTAATTTCAATAGCACCATTTGAACATACTGAAACTACTCCACTATTACAAACATTTTCACGATAATAATTTGTTACTAATTTTGAACCAACACATTTAACATCATCTAAATTATAAAGTGTATTTGAAATCCATTGTCCATTTATTATATTAAATAATAATGTAATAACCACTATTACAAATATAATTGGTTTCATTTATTTGATGTTGTATAAACTTTTTTAAAAAAGACAATAATTTTCGTAAAAAAAAAAAAAAAAATGCCTATTGGTTCTAAACATGAAAAAATATCTTAAAGTATCATTAGTTTTGGTAATAAATTTGATTAAACAAGCATATTTTGTTTTTGTAATTTAACAGCTGATAAAAAATTATTAAATCTTTATGTGCAGCACTATTTTATATTTATATTTTAAAGGGTGTTTGTGTTTGTTGTGATGTATGTAATTGGAGGTTATTTGTGTTTGTGGTTGTTGTATGTCATTTAAATATTATTTGTTTTGAATTATTGTTATTACGTATTATTAAAAATGTTATATTATTATTATTGTTTATATTTATATTTATATTTGAGTTATAGTTGTTTTATTCATCACCAACAAGGATTTTTTCTGGTGTAAGGAATTTGTATGGTGGAACGATTAAATTTGAAGGTGCTGGACCTTTTCTAATACGACCAGCATTATCATAATGTGAACCATGACATGGACAATACCAACCATTATAATCACCACCACCTGAAATTGGAATACAACCTAAATGTGTACAAACACCAACTAAAATAATCCATTCTGGTACTTTGCTACGAACATTATCAGCTTGTGGATCTGGTAATGAAGTTAAATCAACAGCTTGTGAAGCTGAAATTTCTTCAGCTGATCTATGACGAATGAATAATGGTTTACCTCTCCATTTAACAACTACGGCAGTTGCTTCTGGGATACCTGAAAGATCAACTTCAACTGATGATAATGCAAGAATATCTTGACCTGGTGACATTGTTGATAATGCTGATACAACTGTATTCTTTGCCATTGCTGCTAAACCTGCACCTGCACCTCCTACAACTAAATAAGCAAAACCACGATTTTCTGGATCAGCTACATTTTTTTCTGATCTATATTTTTCAAAATGACCAGTTGGAAATGTAGTTGTACTATTAACTGTATTATATGTAGCAAATGTACGACCTATATATTATTTATGTAATGTTGTTTTAATTAGTTTCATGATAATCATTTTTCATTTGTTATTATCATTATTGTTGTGTGTTTGTTGAAATATTTGCTGTCTTTTTCTAAAAGTTGTTGTGGTTGTTTATTACTATGATTATTGATATTTTTACTGTTGCTGTTGTTGTTGCTGTTGTTATTGTTGTGGTTGTTTAGTTATTATCTGTTTCATAGCAAATTATAGTCATATGAAAAATTCACTGTTTTTTTTTTTTTTTTTCACTGTTTTTATTTTATTTCATTTTTTCACTGTTCTGTTTGTTTGATTAAAGTTTGAATTTCCATAATAAATAAATAATTGCTGTTGCTGATTATTTAATGATTCTGTTGCTATTATTGATGTTTTATGAAGATATTGTTGGTGGAGGAGGAAGTTGTGTTTTTTATTGTTTACGCAAAAATCATATGATGATTTCGACACCTACAGTTTTTAACTAAACTTGGTTTTGATAAGATTCTGCTGATCATTTTATTTTATGTATATACGCAACTATAAATAATATTTAATTAGGATTGATTAAATTGAATAAAAACACACACTTTTAAAATCGATAAAGAGTGATGTTAAAATATTTATATTGGGGTGTTGTAAATGTAAAAAAAAAATGAAAAAAAAAAAAAAAATTTAAAAAAAAAAAAAATAAAAAAAAAAAAAAAAAAAAAAAAAAAAAATTTGTGATGTGCAAAATCAAATTTTTAAAAAAAAATTAAAAAATGAAAAAAAAAAATAAATAATTGATGACACACATAGACTATTATTTGTTTCATTCAAATATTAAATAATTACCTTATTATTTCTTATTTACTTTATTTGTATTATTATTAAGACATAATTCATTCTGTTGAAAATTTTTATATTTGGAAATTTTTTTTTTTTTTTTGACTGTTTGTGTGCTGAAATTGCAATTTTATGTAGACAATAAATATGACTCAAATAAAATGTACACGTTATAGTAAAAGTGTATATTTAGTATGGTTACTACCAAATGGGAATAGAACTATTCTTTATCATAATCCAAATTTAGATAACTTAAAATATTATTGAAATAATTTAGTTTATGTATATGTGGTAATTATTTTGTTATACTAAAATGATTGAAGTTTCAATTATAATCGATGTGATATAAAAAGACGACAAATTTTTTTTTTTCTATCTCTCATAAATTCAAGCACATATAAAAAATTTTAAAATTAAATTATATTATAATTTTTTTTTTTTTTTTTTTTTTTTTTTATTTTTTTATCATTATTAAAAATAAACATCACACAACATAAACGCATATATAAATACACAACACAATCAACAATAAATAAAATACATATAAAATGAATAAAGCAGTTTTTAAATACTTACCAGCATTAGCAGGAATATTAGTAAATATCGGTCATTGATTGTATTATAGTTTATAATTATTATTATTGATTATTTTATTAATACAACCTAACCAATATCTACAGTTTGGAGTAGGATGGTTTATATGGATTGATGGACATGTTTATGAAAATACAAGAAATAATATTGATTCAGAATTTGGACCTAGAATTCAATGGTTATTTTATTTACCAGGTATTTTTGCAACATTGGGTTTAATTATGGCAAATATTGTTGATTTATCAGCATTAAGTTCAAGTTCATTATTATCTGGTGAAGGTACTGCCACAAAAACTCGTGTTTGGTTATTTATTAGTTTTGCAATTAGTTTTGGTTGTATCGGAGCTGCATTATGGATTATGACTGCAGTATTCTTACCACCACACAATAATAACACTGATGCTCAATGGCCTGGAATTGCAATCACTTTACAAACTTCATTAATATTTTTAAGTTCATTACTTATGGTATTTAAAAAGTCACGTCAAGATGATGATTTTGAACAATTTTAAAATAATCAATAACAAATAAAATAAGAGTTGTATATAATAGATAGCAGTAACGATAGTATTTTATTTATTTTTGTTTTATTCATCAGCTTCCTCTTCTTCTTGTTGTTCTTCATCATCATTAGTAGCAGCATCATCAACTTTTTCAACAACTTCTTCTTCTTTATCACCATTATTTGATTTACTTTCTTTTTCAATTAATAATTTATTACATAATGATAATAATTGTGCAATATCATCAGGTTGAAGTTCACCTTTGAATTTATCCAAATCTTTTGAAGAGAGTGATTCACCAATTTTAATTTGTTTTTTAATTTTTTCAATGGAAGCAAGAGTTGAACCAACTTGATTTTTAATTGATGAACAATCATTACCTGTAAAGAATAATTTTACAATCATGTAGTTTTTACCTTTTTTAACTTTATCAGGAAGACGTAAATAACGATAGTCGCCACCAAAGAAATACTCTTGACCAGTCTTATATCTTTTCATTGTAAGACCAACACGACCACATGATAAAATATTTGATTTACCAACTACTGCAGGCAAACATTTCAATTCATCCAATGTACATTCTGATCTCATCTTGAAATACAATTGATTATTTTCACCTTGGAATATTGAACGACCATTGTTTTTTACAAATGATACAATATCATTTTGTTTTGTACTCTTTAAAATATGATCAACTGTTAATGATGGTCCGTCAATAACAGATTTATCAGAACAATTTTGAATTGATCTAATTAGTATACCACCATAAACATTATCAACTTCACCACAACCAAATGTTATATCCAATCCTTTGAACGATCCACCTCTATATCCTTTACCATTTGTACGGTGGAAGTACCATGTACCATTCTCTAATTGCATTGAATCACCATGTGCAAATGTATCAATATGATTGTACCCATTAAAATAAAATTCAATTTCAACTAACAAATGTGATTTACCATCAATAAATAATACCATATTATTTAATACTTGATATGCAATTTCACTAAACCATTCTCTAACTTGTTTTGTGTTCATTGTTTTAATATTATCATTCTTTAATATATTTATAATTTCTTGTTTACTTTTATTAATTTCACTTTTACTATCATTATCTGTTTTAATTATTTTATTTGTTGATGAGGTTGTTGTAGTGGTCGTATCATCATTACTATTACTATCATCGTCAAATGATTCTGTTATCTTTCTTTTTATTACCATGGTGTGAGAGTTGTTATGGTTGATGAAATATTATTATAGACAAGTCGTTTTTTTCAAATTTTTTACCAACTGATTTTTTTTTTCCAACTTTTTTCATTTTAAAAATATCTTTTTTTCTATAAAAATCTAAATTACCTATAAAACATTAATAATTCATTGAACAAATATATATTTTATTTAATTAATTATTGAATGAATATTCAACTGGGTGAGAAGTTGATGGTTGTTGGGTTACATAATAGATTTTTTTTTTAAATTAGTAAAATATTTGTAATTGTTGAAATTGTAATATCTTTAGAATCTGTATAAATATAAATGATTCTAAATTTACAAATTTCCACAAATAAACAAGTGATTGTAACATATATCTCTTTCCAATGATAATTGATTTCAAAGTAACTGGTAAATAAAACCAATTAATCTTTTGTTTGAAATTATTACCAATTACTAATGCAGTTAATTAATCTGGATAATTCCATGGTAAACATTTATTAAATACACCAAAGATTAACTTTTCAATAGTTTTAGGAATGTAAATAACTTTGCTTTTTTTATCATTGAAATCATTAATTATTAATTTAAATTCTTGTAATATGTTGTTGTTTTTTAAATAATGAAATTGTGTTCCATTAAATCATATGGTACAATTAATTTTGTATTTTTAATGAATTGAATTTCTTCAATACCCAATGGAAGTAAATTGAAATTGAATTCTCTTTTAAATTGATTATCAAATGAATAATCTTTAAATTGAATGGTAAATCACCTTGATTAGTTATATTGTCTGTAGGCATGCTAATACTTTTAATACTATCAGAAGATATATTATCTGGTAATGATTTGTCTTTTTCATCATTTTCATCTTTTTTCTCTTCTTCGTTATATGATTCATCTTCTTATATAATTAGTTACATACCTTTAATTGATTTTAATTCCCTTGTATCAATTGATGTTGCGATTGTTGTAGTTGTTGCATAGTTTGATTGATTTGATTTTTAATAGTATATTTTTTAAATATAAAATAGTGTTTAGTTTTTTTTTTTTTTTTAATTTTATTGACAGTTGAAAATATTATTCCTTATTGTTGATGGAACTTTATAATTTTTAAAAGTAGAGGAATTTTTGATGATTAGTTGAATCAATATTAATTAAGCATCGATGCTTTTTCAAAATGACATTATATTACCATTATAATGAATATATCCAATGTGATTATGAATTAGTAAGATCCCTCCAAGGATTGGAGCAGCATAGGATGTTTCTGGGAGTCTTCTCACGTGCGAATAACCTTTGAGATGTGGGAGTTGGCGTTTCTCTCTCTAAGACTTCACCTTCACCGATTTCCTTTATGTATTATTGTTATTGGTTGTGATTTTGTTTAAGAAGCAGCAGTTGTAAATTTTGACATAGCTTTCGCTTCAATTTTAAAATTACAATATAATGCACTTGATATTAATTACAATAAACTTATTGATATATTAATGAAATACTATTTGTTTCTCTTTTAAAATGTTTTTGATTATAAAAAAGGAAGGTGGAGGCTTAGTGTCCTTATGAACCCACACCCCAAATATTTTTCGAGCATGTAGAAGGTACTCCTATAGCACAACCTATGCTTTTCAAATCTCTAATTCATAATCACGTTGTTTAATAATTGAAAATTTCAATCCTTTTAATAAATCACATTTTTATTAATTTTTTAAATTGTGGATATTACTACTCTTGTTGAGGTTTTAGGAATTGAAAAAAATAATTTAAATTTAAAAAATCACACTGTTTAATCAACGTTAATTGTTGTAATTATCTTGAGTTATCAAAACAACATGTTGTAACAAAGTTTACAACGATCAGCATTAAAAAAAAAAAGTGGTACTAAATTAAACTATTTCTTCCCTTCTTTATTACAAATAATACACTGATATTGATGGTGTTGTGGTGATCTATAAACAATATTAAATAAATAAACACACATACAAATACAAATATATATGTATAAATAATTGCGAAGGTGAACTAAATGACAAATTTTTAAAAAAAGTTTTTTTTTTTTGTTTTTTTTTTTTTTTTTTTTTTTTTTTTTTAATTTTTTTTTTTATAAAATATTTTTTTCAAATTAATAAACATGTTATCAAAATTTTTAATTCCTACCAAACCTTTGTTTAATACTACATTCATATCAAATTTACGGTATTGTAATAATAAGACATATTTATTTCAAAATCCAACAAAATGTTAGTATAAATTTAATTTTACCACCTATATTATTATATACAATGGTTGTTTGGTTTGTTAATTTTATTTTTTGGTTTGAATTAAATTACATATTATTATGTTTAGAATGACACCTGAAAATGTAAAGATTTTAACCTTAGCTGCTACTATTGGTTTTTCAGTTGCAGTAACCACAATTTTATTTAGATATTTTTCAAAAGATAATACATTACAATCATTTGATAGTAGTAGTAATAATAATAATAAAGCAACTACAACCACTACAACTACAACTCCAACTTCAACAAACAATAACAACAACAATAATAATAATACAAATGTTGTTGTTAAACAAACAAATGAAAGACCAACTGAACCAATTTTAGATATTGAAGAATTAATAGCAAAATGTGGTTTTTGTAGGTAACGTATCGCAATTTATATTGAAAAATTAAATTTATTGTCAAAAAAACTAATAATATTTTAATTATTAGACCAGAAATGACAGACGTAAATAGAGAATCACCAAATAATTCAATTAGTACATATCAAAGACACTTTTTTATTTGTACTGGTATATCATCAGAGGAATGGCCAGCTAAATTATATTCAGCAACACCATTGTTAACAAGTTTTTCAGAGGTTATGAAAAAATATGAAAATAATGAACGTAATCCAGCAATTATCAATGCAACTGATATTCCATCTAAATCAAATGACACATTGGATTTAATTGTATTCCCAGAAATGGTTAAATTAATTGGATTAACAAGTGATTCATTGGAATTGGTATTACAACATTTTAGAGATAACGATACAATTGAATTGGATTCATTCCCATCAAATGTTTCAATTGAACAATTGAATGGTAAATTCATTTTCATTTGTACTCACAAACAAAAAGATAAACGTTGCGGTTATTGTGGTCCAATATTAGTTGATCAATTACGTGATGAAATTAAATCACGTGGTTTATCAAGTGATATTCAAGTATTTGGTACTTCCCACGTTGGTGGTCATAAATATGCTGGTAATGTATTGGTATTTCCACCTGGTAATTGGTATGGTTATGTAACACCTGAAGATGTTAAAGATGTCATTGATTCTACATTATCTGGTGATATCATTAAAAAATTACATCGTGGTACAATGGGTGAAGAAATTATTAAACCTGAAAAAAAAGATAAACATGAAAAAAGAGATAAACATGAAAATAAAAGATCTTAAATAAATAACAATAATGATAATACATAATTAACAATCATTTTATATGAAAACATGCTTTCTTATTTTTTTTTTAGTGTTTTTTTTTTTTTTTATTGTCAGAAAAAGGATAAAATGTTAGCATGTGTGTGTTTGGTTTTTATTTGTGGATAGTGGTGATTGTATTTGGATTTATGTAATTTTTAAATAAATATTCTAAACTATTCAAAAAGGAGTATTCTGGAATGATATTTGTTATTTTAGTGATGTATCTCTACTGTGTGATAGTGTGTGGCATATAAATTATTATTATTTGATTTTAATTTTATTTTTACACCTACTTGTAAATTATTTTAAATTAATGTGTGAACTAATTGAAATAATTATTTTGTTTTTTCGGACAAATTAAATATAAATAAAAAAGACAGATACAACTTTGGTAATAAATATTTATTTAACAACTATCAGATAACAAAAGAATAAAAAAAATAAATTTTTTATTTAGATAAATTTTTTTTATTTATAACCCTATTATCCAATTACCTCTTTATTTTTAAAAATATAATTATATAAATATAAATAATATATATCTAAAAAAATGAATATATATTATATAAAGGTAATAATTTTAAATTTATTATTTTTAAAATGTTGTTTTTCAATGAATCAAGTTATACTTGATGAAAATTCTGGTTTTACACTTCAATGGGAATTAAATGAAAGTAAAGATGAAATATTAATTATATGTATGTAATTTATGTATGTAAATTGTTTAAAATTAAAACAACTCTAATACTAAACTATTCATTGCAATTATATATTTAGTATCAATGAATTCAAAATCATGGATTGGAATTGGTTGGGGTGATGAAAATAGACAAGGAATGTCAAATGCTGATTATGTTATTGCATTATTTGATGGTAATGGTAATTTAAATATTAGTGATATGTTGGTAACTGATAATCAAACATCTAATAAACCTGTAGCTGATTCAAAAGTTGGTGGTACAAATGATATATTAACATCATATGGTTATCAAACATCAGATTATACATATGTTAAATTTACTAGAAAATTAGTAACTGGTGATACATTGGGTGATAAAGATATAATAATTACACCAGGTATTTCAAATAAATTTATTTGGGCAAAAGGTGATACAAATAAACTTGGTTATCATGGTGCTGGTAATAGAGGTGAACATTTAATTGATTTAAATGGTATTAAAGTTAGTAAGCCAGTAATAATATTCACAGAAGCTGAAGATGCGATGTATTATTGGCATGGTTGTTTAATGTTTGCCTCATTTATGGTATTAATGCCATTTGGTATATTTGTTGGCCGTTTTATGAAACATTATAGTTATTGGTTTCCCGTCCATTACATTTTATTAGGATCTGCATTCGCATTTGCAGTTGTTGGTTTTATATTAGCATTTTTAATGAATGAATCTGTTCAAGGCATTCGTTTTTCAAAGAATTTAGTTCATGCTTGGTTTGGATTGTTCACAATTATTATAATGACATTTGTAGTTGCACTTGGTGTAATGAGTCATTTACTTTGGAAATCAGATAGAAAAAAAACGCCAATATTTCCTGATGTTTTGCATGCATTTTCGGCAAGATTAACATACCTATTAGCAATTGTTTCAATTTTCACTGGATTTGATCATTCATCACTTCCAAAACCATTATCAATTGTATTGGGTATTACAATTGCATTGTTCTTTGGTGTTGTTATATTTTTAGAAATTTATAAAAAAAGATACCCTGATAAATCAAATAATAGTAATAACAATGGTCAAACCTATTCTAGTAGTAATTTTCTATTTAATGAAAATGATAAAAAAAATATTGAATTAAAAAATTCTAAAAAATAAATATTAATATTTGTAAATTACATTTATCTATACTTAAGTATATGTGCTATTAGTGTATTTATATTAAATTTTTATTATACCATTTAAAACCAATATAAAATTTTTATAGATTATAATTAAATAAATAAAAAAAATTCGAACAAACAGTAATTATAATTTTGTTTTTTTTTTTTAACAAATAAAAATAAAGAAAATAAAATAATTCCATGTATATATGTATTCATAGATTGTTTTTTATTGTATTTTTTAAAAAATATTAATTAAAAAAATTAATTGTTGTAAGGTATAAAAAAACATTTGGTCAAAGTAAAAAATAAACCAACTAATTGTCAATAATAATTTTATATTTAATTTCTTCCTTTTTATATAAACAAGTTTCTAAAAGTAGTAGTAAAAAAAAAAAAAGAATGAATACAAGTCAACCAGCACTTAGTGGTTTAAGTGGAATGGCATTAATTTATACACCAAGAGAAATGGAAATGTTCTTTTATCATGCAGCATTAATGTTTGCAGCATTTATGGTACTAATGCCATTTGGTATATTTGTTGGTCGTTATATGAGACATTATAATTATTGGTCTCCAGTTCATTTAATATTTTTAGGATCTTCATTTGCATTTGCCATTGTCGGTTTCATATTATCATTTTTAATGAATAGATCAGTAAAAGGTGTACATTTTTCAATGCATGTAACCCATGCATGGTTTGGATTATTCACAATTATTTGTATGACATTTGCAGTTGCACTTGGTGCAATTAGTCAAATATTTTTGAAATCAGATAGAAAGAAAACACCAATATTCCCTGATACATTACATAATTGTTTAGGAAGATTGACATATCTATTGGGTATTGTTTCTGTATTTACAGGATTTGAACATGTAGGAATACCAAGAACTTTCTCAATTGTATTAGGTATTACAATATCTGTATTCTTTAGTACTATTATATTTTTAGAAATTTATAAAAATAGATATCCAGAACAATCAGCTGATCATCATAATAATATTCACAATTATAATGATACCAGTGGAAGTAATTTTAAAATTAATGAAATTGGTAAAGAAAATATTGAAAACCTAAAAAATAAAACAATAAAATAAAAAAATAAATTATATAAATTCGTAATATTCATACAAATCGGATCATTTGGCAGTATTTAGATATTTTATTTTTGGGATTTGGATTTATTTTTTTTTTTTTTTTAATTTTTTTTTCATACAATGGCAACAATTGTTTATTTTTTTCGAAATTTCTATATAATTTTTTTCATTCTAAAAAGATTCTAAAGTATCATAAAGAACACTTTTATAAAATCATTTAAATTATAAATTTATCTTATATATATAGGTGTATTATTACTTTGTGTTTTGTATATATATAATAATAATAATAATAATAATAATAATAATAATAATAATAATAATAATAAAATGAATAAAATTTTAAAAATAATATTTTTAATTAAAAATATTATATATTTAATAAATTGTCAATGTGATGGTGTAGATAATCCATATCCAATTTATAATGAAGTACCAATACTTATAAATTCAACAACAAATGGTAAATTATATACAATTGGACCATCTGATAACATTGTAAATTTAATTGAATTATATGGTACTCCTTATGAAAGAGGTGTTGCTCAAGGTCAATTATTAAAAGAACAAATGAATGAAATTTATGGTAATTTCTTTGGTTACATTACTGTTATGGTTAATGATTTAATTACAAAAGTATGTATTTCACATATGCACATATATATCACATATATTTGATGAATTTAAACAAATACTAATATACAACCATCATCAACAACTAGTATGCTGATTATTTACCAAAATATTTAATTGATGCAATTGAAAGAGGAGGAGTTGGATTAGCATTAGATTTAACAGCAGAAATGACTAAAAAATATACACCATCACACTTTTTTGAAGAAATGCATGGTTTAGCCGATGGTAGTGGTATTGAATATCAAACTATATTAAGACTACACATGTTTCCAGAATTAATTAAAGCAGCATGTTCAATGGTAGGAGCTTATAATTCAGCAACATTAAATCATGGATTACTTCAATTGAGAGCATTAGATTTTGGATTTGATCCAATGAATCCATTGAGATTACATCCAGTAGTTATGATTTATCATCCAGAATCAACATCAGTTAGTGGAGGCGATGGTGGTCATGATTTTGCAACATTATCATGGGCTGGTTTCCTTGGAACACTCACTGGATACTCTCAACATGTTGGTATTTGTGAAAAATATTGGTATGGCTACAATGGTACAAGTTCACGTGAAGGTATTCCATTTCACTTTTTACTTCGTGAAATTATTCAATATGATGAATCAATTGATGAAGCATTAAATCGTATAATGAATGCTCACAGAACCTGTTCAGTTTTCATGGGAATTGGTAGTAATCAAACAAACACATTCAAAGCAGTTGAATACTCTTTTGAAAATGTTAGGGTTTTCGATGATCAAACTCCATTTCCAGCATACGTACCAACTCCATCGGCACATCCAGCAATTCGTGATGTAGTTTACATTGATAAATTTGTACAGCCATCAAATCATCAATGTTTAGCACAAGTACTTCAAAAATCATTGGGTTCAATTGATGTAACTGCTCTCATCAATGCTGCTTCCCAATTGGAAACTGGTGATATCCATATTGGTATCTATGATTATCAATTAAATCAAATGTATATTTCAGTCGGTACTCAATCTGGTCCTTATCCACCACCATCAAACTTTACAATTACTCCTGCTTATGCTAGACAATTCATTCAAATTGATTTAAATTCATTTTTTAATCAACAATAAATAAGATTAATTAAACGTATATGTTTTTTTTAATATTAAAAAAAATGAAAAACCAATCGTTTGTGACGCAATGGGATTTTTATTTTCCCAACACATTTTTAAATTTTTTTTTAAATTTCATTTTTTTTTTTTTATTATTGTAATTTATATTAATTTATTTAAGTAGATATATACAAGTTCACATAACAATGAGTAATACAGTTACAACAAAAAAACCAATTAGAGTTTACGTTGATGGTTGTTTTGATGTAAGGATTAAATAATTTAAAATATTTTGTTGGAGGGAAAATAGATTATTAATTAATAAAACACAATCACTCGTTTAGTTAATGCATTTTGGTCATGCAAATGCATTAAGACAAGCAAGAGAATTAGGAGATATTTTAGTTGTTGGAGTTCATACAGATGAAGAAATTACAAAGAATAAAGGACCACCGGTAATGAATGAACAAGAACGTTATAAAGCAGTTCGTGCATGTAAATGGGCAGATGAAGTTGCCGAAGGTGCACCATATACATTGACAGAAGAATTTTTAGATAGTGTAAATTGTGATTTTTGTGTACATGGTGAAGATATTTCAGTTGGTGCCGATGGTAAAGATGTATATGAAGGTATTAAAAAGAGTGGTAAATTTAGATTCATTAAACGTACTGAAGGTGTTTCAACCACTGAATTGGTTGGTCGTATGTTATTATGTACAAAAGATCATCTTTCAAATACAGTTGGTGATCAAACATCACCATTGGGTGGTGTAAATCCAAATGCACTTCACAAACAATCACCATATACAAGTTTATCACATTTCCTTCCAACAACTAGAAAAATCGTTCAATTTAGTGAAGGTCGTGCTCCAAAACCAAATGATAAAATAGTTTATATGGATGGTGGTTTCGATTTATTCCATGTTGGTCACACTGAAGCATTAAAACAAGCAAAAGCATGTGGTGACTTTTTAATTGTTGGTGTTCATGATGATAAAGTAGTTCACGAACAAAAGGGTTCAAATTTCCCAATCATGAATTTACATGAACGTGTATTATCTGTACTCTCTTGTCGTTATGTTGATGAAGTTGTAATTGGTGCTCCATTCTCTGTTACAAAAGAAATGATTGAATCACTTCACATTGATACCGTTGTACATGGCGATGATCAAGTTGTACTTGGACCTGAAAATGGTGTTGATCCATACAAATTGGCTAAATCTTTAAATATCTACAAAGAAGTTAAACATACTGAAGGTTTGACTGCAACTGAAATCGTTAAAAGAATTATTGATAATAGACTTCAATATGAAGCTAGAAATCGTAAAAAAGAGGCCAAAGAAATCAATTTTATTGAAACTTCTGAAAAAAAATAAATTTATATAAATAAAACATTGAAAGAAATCGTAAAAAACATACAAATAATATACAGAAAAGAAACCTTTTTTTTTTTTTTTTCTAAGCAAAGAAAGAAATTTATTAGACAAAAAAGGTTGATAACAATGTTGTTTAATTTAATTTCAAGCTCAGTGCGTTCATTCACAACAATATAATGAATAAAAGTAATCGACAAAAATATTAACTTTTATTCACTCTTGATTTTTTTTATGTCTCGCAAAAAAACAATTTACAATGAAACTATAAATTCATACAAATAGAAAAGAAACTTTTTTCTTTCCAAAGTGTAGAAAGAAATTTATCTGACAAAAAAATTTGAATTAAATTATTATAAGATCAATTGATTTTTGGATAAAAAAAAAGAGTTCAACAATGTAATTCACATAACAAATAATAAAAACCACCTTTTTCTGTGTAAAAAGTCTAAAGAAATTAACACATAATGAAAAAAGCCAATAAATAATGAAAGGTCATATGTTTATAAATAATTATTATAAGATCTTGATTTACCGATTGATTTTGAGTTTAAAAAAAAAAAAAAAATTTATTAATTGAATTTCAAAAACTCATTTAAAAGAAAAAAATGGCATTTTTGGTGGGTTGCTTTTGGGTTAGATTTTTTTTTTAATTTTTTTTTTTTATTGATTTTCATCCAATAAATAGTAAAAATTTTATTTTCAAATTTTTTTTTTTTAGTTTTTCAACAAATAATAAATATATATAATAAAAATGGAAGGTGAAGATGTTCAAGCTTTAGTTATTGATAATGGTTCTGGTATGTGTAAAGCCGGGTTTGCTGGTGATGATGCTCCAAGAGCTGTATTCCCATCAATTGTTGGTCGTCCAAGACACACTGGTGTTATGGTTGGTATGGGTCAAAAAGACTCATATGTAGGTGATGAAGCTCAATCAAAAAGA
>JABXES010005767.1:0-62577 GCA_013375695.1 Dictyostelium brefeldianum
CCCCCCCCCCCATTTTTTTTAATTTTACGGCGCCCACCCTCATTTAAAAATATTTTTTTTTTGGGATGGTTATTTTTTTTTTATATAAATTATTTTTTTTTTTTTTTTTTTTTTTTTTTTTTTTTTAGACAAAGAGAACAAACATACATTAAATCTGTCAAATGTTACCAAAGTAGTTCAAAACTAGTAAAAAAAAAAAACTCAACAAACAACAACAACCGTAATAACAAAAACGAACGAATATAATGACAAAGGAAGAATCATATGACGAAGATTTTGATTCCACCAATGGAAATAACCATCATACCGACGATGATGAAGATAGTAGTTTAAATAATAATACTTCCGATAAAAATAAAGACATCAGCAACAATAATGATGACTATTCAAATATAAGGTTAAACAACAATAGTAATAACAATATCAGTAATAGTAATAATAGTAACAACAAAAACAACGATAATAATAATATTCAATTAAATGGTGCAGTTTTAGAACATGAATATCATGATGAAGAAGAAGATGATGGTAGACAAGAGAATAAGAAAATGTTGGAAAAGGAAGATTCCTTTGATCAAGATGACGAAGAGGATGAAGATAATGATGAGGTCGGTCCATTAAAAAAGAAGAAAAAGAATAGTGAAATTAAAGATCAAGAACAAGATGATGAACCACCACCACCAATTCCAAGACATATTTGGATTCGTGTTTTACTTATTTATTATGCTGTATTTTCAGATGGTTTATCATTAACATTGATTCAACCATTCTTGCCAAATGTCCTTGAAGATAGATGGGGTTACTCTCCTGAAGATGTTGGTTATGCATCAGGTTTATTAATTGGATGTTACAGTTTTGCTCGTTTTGGTTCAGGTTTTTATTTAGGGTAAAGTGTACATTTCTAAAATGTCACCTCACACACGACAAACACATAAAATAATAATAATAATAATTACAACATACTTATTCAAATTACACACATACACACCCACATACCACACAAACATACATACACATAAACACACACACATAAACACAGTCATTTATCAGATAAATATGGACGTAAACCATTTTTAATTATGTCATTACTAGTGACTGGAGTAGGAACAGCTATATTTGGGTTATTGCCAAATTTCACATTGGCACTTATTCTTAGATTTGTAGAGGGTATTCTTTCAAATACAACAGCATTATGTCAAGCAACATTGGCTGATATGGTTGATAAAAGAAATAGAGCAGCGGTATTTGCATATTTAGGAGGTACATATGCTTTATCACGTTGTATTTCTTCTTCACTTGGTGGTTTTGTAGTAAAGATATTTGAAGATTATGAAAATCCATACATTTATCCATGTGTAATAGGTGGTGCCGTCGTAATTCTATCAGGTGTACTATTGTTAATAGCTTTACCTGAAACTCATCCAAAATATACAAAATTAGATTATGGCCATCATAAAGGAATTCCAATGAAACCATTAAGTACCATTGAAACTAGTAGTGGTGGTAATGATGATAGTGTTGGTGAAAATGGTGAGGTTAAAGCAGTGGCAATTGTAGTTGAACCACCTAAAAAAGATAAAACATTTAAAGAAGGTATGACAATTATATTAAAGGATCGTGCATTATTATTACTTATGGTAGTTGGTGGTTTAAATAGTTATTGTAATGGTGGTTTGTTATTATCGTTAGTTCTATTTTCATCATTGTCATTGGACCATCATGGATTAGGGTTTGGTCCAGCTGAAGCAGGTATTATATTTTCAATTCTTGGTTTCTTTGGATTCCTTTGGCAAGTATTGTTATTTAAAAAGGTATCTGGTAGATTTGGATTGAAAAGACAGTATACAGTTGGTATGATATTATTATCTGTTGGTATGGCGTTATTCCCATTATCATATATTGCATATTATATCCAAGGTATACCATTAGTTTGGGTTACTATTGGTATAGTAGTTCCAATTATTTCAGTTGGTTTTATGAGTGGGTTACCAATTGTCCAAGGTATGGTTGCAAATTGTTCAAATCCAGAAGTGCAAGGATTAACACAAGGTTCAACTCAATCAATTAATAGTATGTTAAGATCATTTGGTCCAGCTATATCTGGTGCAATTTTCAGTGTATCAAGTGGTGTTAATGCACCTTGGGTATTGTTTATGATATTATCTGCAATTTATGTTGTAATCGCTGTTATCTCACTTTACATTGATGATTCTGTTGATATTAATCATATTCCAAACAAAAATAGAAAACAAAATCAAAATAATAATAATAACAAAAAAATTATAAAAAATTAATAGTTATAATAATTCAAATTAATAATATTTATTTCTAATTATATATACACCAACCTAAAAAAATAAAAAAAACAATTGATATTATTTATTTTTTTATCTTAATAATTTAATAATTTTATTTTGGGTTTACTATAATATCTCGTTTTATATTGATTTGTTCTATAATCCATATTCCAGAAAAAAAATAGTAAAAATAACACACCATGTATGCTCAAAAAACAAAAAATATTTTTATAGATATTATTTTATTTATCCTAATAATTTAATATTTTTATTTTAGTTATAATTATTAAAAATTCAAATTAATATTAAATTTTCAAATTATTGTTTGAATAAAAAAAAAAAATTTAGTATAAGAATTAATATTTTAATCTTTATTTTATCATTATAATAAAAACATTAAAAACACACAAACATATAAAAAAACAAATAAATAATTTTAATAAATTATAAATAATAAATAATAATAAAATAAAATAAAAGAATGAAATGTCAAATTGTTAGTACAGCATCAAATTTATTATTAGTTGCAGTTATATTTTATACATTTTCAGCATTTCCATGGTATTTATATATAAGTGAAAGCGATTCATATGTAGTTGATATTAAATTATCAACCTATAATAATACAAATGGATCATATTTTGTATTATTTAAAAAAGATTCATTTTATATAGAAAATACAGTTAGAGAAGATGAATACGATAAAGTTATAGAATGTACATACGATTCAGTAATTGAAAATAATAATCAATGTGGTAATTTAACAATTACAAATGCAAAATCAATTAAAGAATTAGTTCAAACAACTACAGCATTATCATTTTTTAATGGTATATTCCCAATTATATATTCAATATGTCAAGTAGGAATTTCAATTTATTCAATAAATAAAAACTCTGGTTTCATTTTCAAATATTTAAGAGTATCATTACTACTTGTTAATATAACATCAATTATTTATGCTGTATTGGTATATGGTGTATTAGAAAATTCAATGGATTCTATTAAAGGTGCTAAATTTAGTTGTGATATCAATAGTTGTATGGCTCAATATATTTCAATATTCTGTTCATTTTTAGGGTTACCATTTTTATTAGCAAGTTTAATAATAGTTATAATAGGTTCACGTAAATCAAATCAATATTCAATTATTCTTTAAATATATTCAAACAAAAAAACATTATAGTGTTAACAATAATTTAAATAAATGGACATGCATTTATTAATTTATACTTTGTTAATAAATTATTGATTAATTGTTTAATGTTTTTTTGAGTGATTTCTTTTAATTGTTTTATTTTATCATATGATAACAGTTTTTCTTTAAAATATGATAGCGTATCTGACCCACCGTGTTTATACTGTAATATCATTTCATAATAAATTACAATTATACTATAGATATCCATAACTTTATCATAAAATCGTAACTGGTTTTGTTCAATACTTGTATAGTCAGTATGACGATCCATACATTGTTTAACATTACCTATTTTATTTGATAAACCTAAATCAATTAGTTTAATTGATATTTTACCATTAGTACATGATTTAAATGCTAGAATATTACCAGGATGAAGATCACCATGAATGAATCCCATTCCATGCATATAATTGACAGTACCTATTAATTGTTTCATAATTTCTTTTGTGTCTTTTAAATTCCAAACAATTGGTGTTGGTGATTGTGTTTTCAATGGTGCAAAACCACAGTATTCCATTTGAATGAACAATGAATACCTTTTAGAGATTTTATTGTTCTCAATGCCATCAATTGGTAGTGGATCATATTTGTAACCAGCTCCTACATTACACTCTTCATGTTCACAATTACCATACCAAAAACAATGAAATTCTGGTATATTCTCATTATTTAAATTTGACAATGCTATTGTCTCATTCGAACCTTCATTTTTGTGACTTCCATTGTTTAAACATATTGATTTAATTGCATAAACTCTGCCTGTATTTTTATTAACTGAATAATAAACTCTTCCATAATTACCACTACCTATTAGTTTATAACTGAATTCATTTTTAAAACGGTCACCTTGAAAACTACTAGTTGATGCATCTTCAATTTGATGAGATTTATTTTTATCCAATTCCTTTACAAAATTTTTAATACCATCTTCGTCTACAACTACTTCATGAACAGCCGGGTGAATGATTTGATCATCTTCTTCTTTTTTTATATCTTTATCTTCCATTTTTTATAATATTACAATTAATATATATGCACAACAAAAACTAATGTGTTTGAAGTGTGAAAATAAAAATAAAAACAACGAATCTAAACAATAATAAAAATAGTAGTAATATATACATATAACTATAAACAAATAAAAACTACAGACTAATATGTGTGAAGTGTGTTAAAAATAAAAATAAAAATAAAAAACAAATATAATTATAATTATTTTTAATTTTTTATATGATTTGATGTGTTACAGAGTGTGTATGTGGTTACCACAATTGTATTTTTTTATTCGTTAAAATAAAAACGCACTACCATGGCAATATAATATTGGTGTGTGCTTTTATATTAATTAATGGTGTTAGTAGTACAAAGTTGATTTACTAGTTGTTCAATGTTGTGTTCATTGATACCTTGTTTAATTAATTGATTGATTGTTGAAAATGATAATACATTTTCTAAATTTTCAAGAGAGGAGTTGGTATTACAATTTTTTGATAATATCATTTCATAGTATAGTGCAATGATACTATAATAATCTGTTACTATATCATGACATGGAAGACAGTCTTGTTTAAAGCTTGAATATCTTTTATTACGTTCAATTGGACCATGTTTGATCTCTTTCAATGTATATGATAACCAAAATCAATGACTTTAATTGATATTACGGGAGTACCATTACTAGTTATTGATTTACCAAATAAAATATTATCTTTTGAAATGTCACCATGGATTATACCTAAACTATGCATATATTTTACAGTTGCTATTAATTGTTTAATAATTTCTTTTATCTCTTTTCCATTTAGTTTGCTATTTCCACCTGATGGTTTATTCATTTGTTTATTTATTGATTGTAAATTACTGTACTCCATTAAAATGAAAAATGAGTGACGTGGTTTGTTGTTATTGTTATTATTATTTATAATGGTACTACCTATATCTTGTGTTCTACATACTTCATGTTCACAGTTACCATACCATGTATATTCAAATTTAATAATGTTATCATGTACTAGTGAAATACCAATACCAAATTCACGATTTAAATCTACATTTGATAAATTGTAATTTTCAATTAAACATATTGACTTTATTACATAGACTTTTCCTGTTTTATTACAAACTGAACGATATACTCTTCCATGACCACCACAACCTAATAGTTCACTTGTAAATCCATCTCTAAAATGATCTGTATCAAATTTATTTGTTGATGCATCAAATTCAGTTTGACCTTGTCTTTTTGATGATGTTGATGTTGATGTTGATTCTGTTGGCGATATTGTACAAGTTGAATTTAAATATACAGGGGAATATATCTCCCAATCTATATCTAATTGTATATCAACAACACTAGGTGATTTAACATGTTGATCAGGTGGTTGATTTTCTTGTTTTATATCTTCTTTATCACACATTTTCTGATCATCTTCTTCTTTTGTTTTTTTTGTTGTATTTATATTATTCATGATTTAAAAAAAACACAACAAATCTAAACAATTAATAAATATAAATATTTATATTTTAACAATAAATTTTGTGTGTATGAAAAAAAAATAATATGTCTTTAGATTTTTTTTAATTGTATAACAAAAAATCACTAATAATAAAATTATATCTATATTTAAAAAAAAACATGTGATATAGTATTTTATAAAGTTTATTTTTAATCAAAATAAATTGATTTTGCAATTAATTTAACATAAACAAAGTTTCATTTTTTAACATTGGTAATATTAATTTTTGAGATTTTAAAGCATTATTAAATTTTGCTTTATTCTCTTGTTGAAATTGTTCTTAATCTTAGTGTTTCAATTAATTTTGATTTTAATATTTCAGAATCATGTTTCATTGAAATGATTAAATTATCATTAGGATCTTCTTTATTGTCATCACATTTACCTGTACCTGTACCTGTACCATCATTGTTATTTGATAATTGATCAATTAAATATAATACTGCTGAAAATGCTGAAATTGTAATATTATAATCACCTAATGAACTTGATATTTTACCAAATTTATAATACGCTTTAATCCAATTCGGTCGGTAAATAATTGAATAATGATGATTTCTTATGAATATAATCCTTACTAGGTGGCAATGGTGATTCTGAATTAATAATTATATTTTTACCAATGTGACTATTACCAAAATTAAATTGTGCAGTTGAACCATTTAAATATAATGTTGATTTTAAATGATTTGAAATACCATTAATCCTAAAACGTTCATTAAATAATTCGGATGATGTCCGTAAATAACCATTTTTAAATTCAATTATACCTTTATCTTTATAACCAATTGCTTGTTTTTCAGCCTCTTCATTCTTTATATTATTTTTATTACTTGAATTATTAATTTCATTTTCAAAATCTTCAATTATCAAGTATTACACCAATATGAATATTTTCGTTATCCAATTGAGTATGATTAATTAAATTATATTTTGAATGTAACAATAATGACAATAATGTTGATAATATGAATTGATGTAATTACCATTGTCACTCTTCTTTTCTTTTTATTTGATAATGTTTTGATTATTATCCAATAAATAAGCAGGATTACTCTTCCATTCACTTGGTTCATTTGATTATTCATACCATCTTGATTTAAATATACATTCTAATTTATCATGCACTACTGTATGTAAAATTGATTGAATTTTAAAATAATTTACAACTTCCATCTTGTAAAAATTATTTCTTTTTTGTGTTCATTTTTGTATAAAAAAATAAAAAAATATTCACAAAAATTGAAAAAAAAAAAAAATTTTTTTTTTTTAGATTAAATCCAAATAATAACACAAAGAGATATATACAAATCTAAATGACAGATATACTACAACAACCACTAAATGTTATAAAAGGATTATTTCCAAATGTTAAAGAAGATACAATTCATTCAATTTTACAAAAATATCATTATGATCTATTAAATACATTTTTCATATTGGATAGGCTAGAAAGTGAATCGTATGATTATTTTGATCAACCAGATGATGGAGATGAAATTGGAGGTATTCGTAGAAAAGATATATGTATATACGATGTACAAGGTGTTTGTCAAGATAAGCATTGTAAATATCAACATGTTAATGCACCATTACCATATCCAAATGCATGTAAATACACATTGTACTCTTGTCATGTTTCAAATTGTCCATATAGACATTCAGCAGGTACTATAATTTGTAAACATTGGTTATTAGGTAACTGTGCAAATACAAAGTGTACATATTCTCATCAATTTGAAGATACATTAAACATGATTGAAGATTATTTCAATAATTTACAAAATGGTGACGACGATCAATATGAAAACAACAACAACAACAACAACAACAACATATCAACTATAAACTCAACTTCAAATAAACAACAAAAACCACCACAACAAACAGAAGACGATTTCCCAGAATTAGGTAATATAAAAAAACCAACAACTCAATTTAAAAAACCAGCTGGTAAAAGAAAGAAAAATAAACAAACCACTACTCCAACATCACCAACTGTAACAACAACAACCACAACAACATCGACAACTACTGTACAAAAAACAACTACCACTACAACAACTACACCACCAACTAAACATACTATAACAATAGTTGAAGAACAAAGAGTAACAACTAATAATAGTACACCAGCAACATCAGTTGAAGATAATGAGTTTCCATCATTATCATCATTATCAGTTTCATCAAAACAAAAACCAAAGATTAAAAGAATGACATATCAAATTGATGGATCAGCATTTGTACAAATTCAAAATTTAAAGAATTTATTCTCAAAAGTTGATGAAAATACGATACACAAAGAATTTATTGTAAATAATAATCAAAATTATGATGGTACTTATGAATCATTAGTAAAGAAATACGGTAAACCAACAGCAATACAATTAAATACAGTTAGTAGTCCAATTGTAACAGGTAGAAAATCAAAACATTATTCTGTATTTGATCATAATTCATATAACAAATTATGGGCTGAAACAGGTGTAGATGTATCATTACTATATACACAACATCGTGAAACTGCTATATTACATGCAAGAGAAAGAAATAGATTATTCAATCAAGCAGCAAGAGCATACACTGGTCATGCAATTACAGAAGCAAGAGAATATTCAAATAAAGCAAGAGAACATGATGCAATTATGAAAGAGTATAACGATCGTGCTAGGGATATCATTTTTAAAACTAGAAACAAAGATTACGATCCAATTAATAATAACGTTTTAGATTTTCATGGTCTTCATGTATTTGAAGCTTTGGAAATATTAGAAGACCATTTAAATAATTTACCACTTAAAATTATTATCGGTACTGGTCATCATTCTCTCACTCCTTCTGCTAGACTACCAACTAAAATTAAAGAATATTTAACAAATAATAATTTTGGTTTTAAAGATATTTCAACTGATAAAAGAGGTGGTTTATTATTAATTTTTAAATAAAAAAAAATAAAAAAATGATCTCTCATAGTATAAAAAAAAAAAAAAGTAATCCAGTCTTTGTTGTGTTGTCTGTGTTATTTATAACTTTTTTTTATTTTTGACACTTTTGATCAAAATTTGACACCCAGTTGCAATTTTACGTAGTTATTTTTTTAAATTTGGCCAGTGATAACTTTTTTTTTTTGTTTTTTGAAATTGTGATGAAAAACATGCTCAGAGAGACCACCAGATTACTTTTTATATAATTTTTTATTCAATAGAATTACTATGTGATCAAACAAATTAATTTGTGTCCAAAAAAAAAAAAATTATAACCTAAGTTAAAAAAAACTTTAGTCATAAATTTTCAAATTATTATTTCATCACATCACCAGACTGAAAACAGTGTTTTATTTGTTTTTTTATTTTTTTGTTGTTTTTTTTTGTTTTTTTTGTTTTCAATTTTTAATTAATTGATAATTGAATTGGTTCCTATCATTTTTTTAAAATTATAAATTTGCAAACCCAAATAAATAATAAAAAAATTTAAAAAATTAAACAAATAAAAAAAAAATATAAAATTAATTAAAAAAAAAAACAAAACTTGTAATAAAAATAATTTACCAATTTAATATAATATAAAAAACTATATAATCACATATAATTATTTATTTATTTATTTGGTAGAAAAAAAAAAAACCAGGAAAACAAAATAACCAGAATTTCAAAAAAATAAAAAACACAATGAAATTTAGAGATTATTTAAAAGATAATAAAGTTGCCCATTGGAGAGATAAATATATAGACTATGAATACCTAAAAAATTTAATTGATAATGAATATGATATCAATGAAGCTTCCCCCCCTCCAATTGATAGTACATTTATTGATATGCCACCAACTGAACAATATAATGAAAATGAAGAAGATGAAATATTAGATGAAGAAGAAGATGAAGAAGAAGATGAAAATGAAGAAGAAAAAGAAAAAAAACAAAATGAAGAAGGTCAAGTTGAAGAAATAGTTGGTGATGGTAATGAAGAGGAAGAAATTGAAATGGATAATTTAGCCGATGGTGTAATAATAAATAATTTAAATGTAACTGCTGGTAATAGAGTTAAAGTTAAAAAAGGATTTAATAAAGGTGTCAAAAGATTAAAAAAAAATATATCACAAATTAATAATAAGCTTGGTAAATTAACAAATAAAAAAAGTAAAAATAAGAATAAGCATGGTGATGAAGAAATTGGATTTGAAGTACCATCATCACAAATTGAAATTGTTGCTAGTAATAATGAAAATGTAAAATTAAAATCAACAAATCTGTTTACACCACAAGAGAATTTTCAAGATGCATTTGTTGATCAGGTTAATAAAGTTGATTCATTCTTTGTTGAACGTTATAGAAAAACAAAAACTAAATGTATGGAACTTTGTAATATGATTCCATTTTTATCAACTAATGAACAATTAAGAACAATTAGAAATATTGAATATGTAAAACAAGGGTTTCATGATAACTATCATTATTTGGAAGCATTGGAAGCGTTTAAAGAAATTAATATTCGTGGTTTCACTAAATCATTGGAAAAATATGAAAAGAGAAATCCATTGATTTCAGCTGAATGTAAAAAGTATTTAGATAATACAAGATTATCATGTGCTAATAGTCCAGTAAGAGAGTTGTCCAGAAGAATTAAACATTTATATGCACGTTATTTCACTGGTAATGATATTAAATTGGCATCAAATCAAATTAAAACAAATGTTGAAATGGAAAGATTTGAAAAATATAATTTGTTTACTATTGGTTTCTTAATTGGTGCTTGTTTATTATTATCTGCTTATGCAATTTTTAATTATTGTTACTTTTATCCAAGGGAATCACCACCAATTGGTTCACCTATGGCATGGTTATTATTCCGTATATCGTTTTTACCAATATTGTTGGGTACATTATTTTCATTGATGACATATGGTTGGAATAAAGTTGGTATAAATTATGTATTTATTTTCGAATTTAAACCAGATATAAAAAGATCATCCACTCGTTATCTAAAGTATGGCTTAATATTTGCATCCATTTGGTTATTGGCAATAAATATTTATATTGCTGCTGCTTCAAATTTAAATCCAAATATCAGCAATTCAAAATACTTGATTCTGATTCCAATTATTTTTATATTGGGTACAATTTCATTTGGTCTTTTACCATTTCCCGTTATTGCACATCATACTAGACATTGGGTAATACATAGAATATCAAAGGTAATATCAGCACCATGGATTCCTGTTAGATTCCCAGATTTCTTTATGTCTGTTCAATTGTTATGTTTGGGTGAATTTCTATTCAATATTCAATCAATGGTTTGCATGTTTCATTTTGAAAATAAAATGAGTATTGAAGATGAATCTATCTGCTCCATTTCAAGAGTAGTTGCATATCCAATTCTCAATTCACTTCCATTCTTTTGGCGTGTTATGCAATGTTTTAGACGTTATTATGAAACTCGTCAATATTTCCCACATATTACCAGTGCAATTAGATCAATATTTTCAATTGTAACATTAGGTCTTTCATACTTTGCAATTGAATATGGTGGTACTGAATATTGGAGTTGGTTAAGAATTACATGGTTTGTTGTAAATATAATTGGTAGTTTTTATAAAGTTTATGCTGATTTTAAAGTTGATTGGGGTATGTATAAATAATCAATGAATAATTATTCAAAGTATACTTACTAATCATTAATCTTGTAGGTTTATTTATGAATTATTCAACAAATACTTATTGGCCATTAAGAAAGAAAATGGTATTTAAAAGAAAATGGATTTATTATGCTGCAATGGCAAATGATATTTTTTTAAGATTTACATGGTTAATTATATTTGGTATTAGAAAAGGTAGAAATTATAGTGTTGATAATCCATTACTTTTATGGTTTTTCTCATTATCAGATATTGCATGGGCAACTCAATTTATATTTTTCAGAGTTGAAAGTGAACATGTTCAATGTGCAGATACATACTCTCATTTCCGTGATATTCCAGTACCATTCAGTGAAGAATATAATCTTTACATGAGTGAAAGAAAAGATAGAAATGTACATAAAAGAAAGAAGAATCATCATCACCATAACCATCATACTCACTCCAATAATCAAATTGAAAATGGTAATAATAACACCATACCTGTAAATAATAAACAACCAACCAACAATTCAATTCATACTGCAGGTAGTAGTAGTGATACAGATGAAGATGATACATATGAAATTGATGAAATTAAAGAACTAAATTTAGAATCAAATTCCGAATTTCAAGATGATGAAGAGTATAATCTTAGACAACATTCACTTCATTCATCAATTCAAAAAATTGCATCAAATCAAGATTTACAATCAATGGCAAGATCAGGTTCTCATCCAGATGTAAATCTACATAATCATCATCATGGTCATCATTATCCAACATCTGCTCACCATACACAATCATTAAACGTTTCAAGTAGTAGTGGTATTAATAGTGGTAATAATTCAATGTTTCCAAGAATTAAATCACGTGTTGAATTAAATCAAATTCCTCATGTTACTCAACAACAACAATTACAAATGGAATCTGCAATGTTAAGAATTCAATCACATCCAGAATTGTTTAATGCAAATTTATATAATGGTAGTTCAATGGTTAGAATTGGTTCACATCCTGAATTAAATGCTGCAATGAGAAGAATACCACCTTCACAATTAACACAATCAACTTCAACATCGTCACGTAATGAATTAACTTCATCACAAAGAAATGTTAATAATACTAGCCAAAATCATAATCATCATAGTCATCATGTTGAATTTAGTCCATCTGTACAACAAATACCACCAACTGCTAGAATACATACTGATATTAATCCTGCTACATTAAGAATTTCAACACAACGTCCTTGTTTAAATTTAAATAAAAGTAAATAAAATAAAATTTTTTTAGTTTTTAAATAATAATATAAATTGTTGTTTTTGGAGATGTTTTAGTTTTTTAGTTTTGTTTTTTGTTGTTTATTTAATATATGCGTTTTTTATTTATTCATCTGATTTTCCTAATGAATCTCTATGTTTTGCAACTCTTTTTCTTAATTGTTCTGTAAAATCATCAATTTTAACTTGTTCATTTGAAGATTCTTCGTGAATGCTTGGAATTGATTGTGGTGAATTTGAAATTGAAGGATCATATGATTCTTCATCTTCTACTGCGGTTGCTGTTGGTATATTAATATCATTTTCATCTTGTTCTTTTTCTAAAATTATATTTTCTGCTGTTGTTGTTGTTGTTGTTGTTGTATTATTATCGTTTTTAGTTACTGGTTCTGCTATAATCTCTTCTTCCTGTTCATGATCTTGATAAACTTCTTTATTTATATTTACATCTTCACCATCATTATTATTATTATTATTATTATTATTATCGGATGTTGTTGTGGTTGTGGTTGTATTATCACTTCCATTACTACCACTACCACTATCAATATTATTATTAATATTATTTTTATCAACCAAATAATTCTTTATATAATCCAATTGTGAATTTAAAAATTGAATATGATTTTGCATTGCCATTATATGTAATACTACATCTCTATCATTTAAAAGCATTGGATCTATAGTTGGATTAATATCGGCAACTGTTGTAATTGCTGGCATTTGTATATTTGTAGTTGTAGTTGTGTTATTATCTCTATTTTGTCTATTAATATTTCTTTGTGTAATTCTTCTAACAATTTGTGGTTGATGTGGTTGATGATTATGTTGATTAACTTGTTGTGGGAATAATGGTAATACAAATTGTTGATTTTGACCTACTGGTCCAACTTGTGCTTGTTGTTGTTGAATTTGTTGATGTAATTGTTGTAAATGTTGTTGAACTACTTGTTGTAATGGTTGAATTTGTTGTGCTACTCCTCCTACTGCATTTGCTGGTGCAACCCCTACTAATGGTGGTATTTGTTGTTGTGCTACTACTGGTACTGCATTTGCAGCTGGTTGTTGAACAGGTGGGACAACAGGTTGTTGAACAGGTGGTCTTCTTCTAAATATTCTATTTAATAAACTAGCGGGACGATTTGGATCATCAACTATAACGAGTGCTCTACAAATTGGACAAGTTTGTTGTCTTTCTAACCAACTTCTTAAACAATGTAAATGTAATATATGTCCACATGGTAACTTTTTACCAGAAGTCATATCTTCTCTACACACAATGCATATCTTATCACTATTTTCCAATTCTTGATCGGTAGCATCTTGAAATCTTTCATTCATTATACTTTGGTATTGTAATAAATCTTGGAATCTACGATAAAACGTTCTAAATGAAATGAATAATTGTCTAATAATATGAATTGGTAATGCTGCAATATCAAGATTGTTAGTATTATTGTTATGTTCACACAATATTAACGATTTTGATTACTTACAAATATGAATTAATGAAGCAATGAAAAACATTGCATACATTATAGTTTTAATACCTTCTGAAAAGAATTCTAAATATAAAATGTATAAACCTTTTTGATCCCATCTACCTTCTCTTTTTATTCCTTCTATATTTATAAAGAATGAAATCATAGTTGATAAAACTGATACTAATAATAATCCATACTGTAAACAAAGATAATAATTAGTAAAATATACAACACTACAAGTAGTATGGTGTATGTATTATAAACATAATCTTATAATTACCTCTAAACTAAATAACATCATTGCATTTATACCATGTTCAAACAATGAACAAACTGCAAAATATAAAAATATTACATCAAAGAATAATAATATTGTCAATAATGTAAACAATTTAATATTCTTTTTAAAATCGTATGGTGAATGTTCAAGCTGTAGTTCAAAAAACAATATTAATATGATGATACCATGGTCATTAATATTAATCTATTTTTATACATACATATTCAACACGATATTTAGTTAACCAATGAAAGACTTGGAAAAATAATAAAACTAATAATAAAAATACAAATTGTGCATTGAAATGCTCTCTAAATATAGTTAATGCTAAAATTGTATCGGTAATTGATGTTTTTAATCTATCATTTAATAACTGTAAAATGCCCAGAATGCAATGTTAATATATTTATCGTTTATACATTAACAATCATAACATCATTCTAAACAACACTTACATCTAATTCTCTTTCGTGTACTTTTTCTAAAAATAATTTAATTACTAATTTACCAACCAAGTATGCCAATACAATTGCAAAATTTGTAATTGTTAATAATGCATGTTTTGCAGTTGCTAAATAAACACCAGTTGGATAAAATTGTTCATATTTTGAATGTGCATGATAAATAACTAATGCTGTCAATGCAACTGTAACTTGACAATATAAAGGTAATGTAATTCGAATCATTGATTATTATTTATTATATTATTTATTATTATTATTTATTTATTTTTATATATAAACAACTTCATCACCTAAATTAATAAATTCTGTATAAATTTAAAATTTTTGTTGTTCTCTTTTTAAAAATTAAAAAAAAAAAAAAAAAATTAATTTTTACAAAAATTATCAAATGTGTGACGCGTGATGTGAAACAAGAGATAATTAAAATTTTAATAAATTTTTAAGTGACCCCATTATTTATTAATTTTTTAAAATAAAATATCTAAAAAACATTATATGAAATGATTGGATATTAGATATTATTAAAGATTGTCTGTGTGTCTCTTTATTATAAACTTATAAATCATCATTATCATCACCTTCACTGTCAAACATGGAATAATTAATTTCACTATCTTCACTATCTTCATTTTCATTTTCACTTTCACTGCTACTACTATCACTGCTACTACTATCATGATCAATTTGTATGAACTTTCTTTTTGAATTTGATAAATTTCTTTTAAATTCAATAGAGTCAATTGAGTTTACATTGATTGTTGATTGCTTGAATGAATGTGAATTGATTGTATTCCAATGGGTAATTGATTTATTATAATAATCATTTGAAATTGTTATACTTGTAATTTGATCAAGTTTTGAATTATCAGATACTAATTTAAATAAAAATTCTAATTGATTTTGATAATTTAATAATTTATAAGATGATTTTGAAATTATTATTTCTGAAAGTGATGGAAATTGTATTATCGTACTACCAAATATACCAATTAACAATTTAAAGAAATTGAAATCACAAAAATTTGAAATTTCAAATTTAATTGATTTTAAATTATTGAATTTAGTACCATCACCTAATGATTCGTTAATTGATTTCTTTAATTTTGATAATGATTTACCATATGTACTTTTTGAAAGTTGATCAAATTTAAATGAAATATTATCAACATGCGAAATTGATTTAATGAATGAGTTGTTACCATTACTATTTGAAAATTGGTTACTTGTAATTTCTAAATTTGAAATTAAATTAAATTCAATACCTTCATTAACCAATGATGTATCTAAAAATGAATTTACAGGTGACAATAATGAAATTATAATTTCAATAGGTGGATTACATGTTGCTGTTTTCAATTTAAATAATTTAATATATTCTTGAACATTTGATGAATCGTAAATATCCTTTTTTATAGTTATAATAAGTTTCTTGAATTTGCCAATAGTTGAGGTTGTAGTAGTGTACCATATTAAGTAATTGAACATACCATTTAATTCATTTGTTTTATTGCCAAGATTTAATTGAAATATTTCAATTGATTTACAATTTGTGAAAATTGGTTTTAAATAACTTGTTGAAATACCTGTTGTGTAATTTATATATTTAACAATTGATGGTCTGAATAATGATTTATCTTCACCATCTTCTTCATCACCATCATCACCAATACTATAAAAATCAAAAAATGAATCTGATATTGGTATTGGTACGTTTACAGAACTGTTTATAACATTTACTACAATTTCATAAAACTTTTTAGACACTAACGATAACTGTAACTTTTGATATATTGATGTTGATTTACAATCTACATATTTCAATATTATTTCTTTAATTATAACTAAATTTGAAATTGACACTGTACCTTGACTTGAATGACTTGATACAGGTGGTACCCAACAATCAGATAATTTCAATTGATATAAATTTGAGTTTATTACATCATTGGTATAAACTGGTAATAGCCAATGAGTTATTGAATTTAAATTTAAATGTTGAATTAAATAATTTAATTTACTTTTTAAAAATTTGAATTTAACCGGTGATTTGTTTATAGTTTGAAAAAAGTATGGTAACATTGATTCCATATTAATTATTTTACAAGTTACAATAGAGTTGAAATGAGTTGAATAAATCTCCATTAATTTATACTCATCTTGATATAATTGAGTAATGAATTGCTCTTCATTTATTTGAAATATAGATTTCATTAAAACCATATAAAAATCCCAATTACCTCTTTGTTTTAAACTGAATTTAACTGATACAACTGAATTTATAAATTTATCAATATGTCTTTTCTTTATCAACCCACATTTCAATAACTCTAATAATATTATAAATGCAATATTATATGGTGTTTCTTCAAATATAAAACAAATTGAACTACTTGTTATCGGTTGATTTGAATTTAATAAATCTACCAACACCTTAAAATTCAATATGAAAAATTGATTACTTTCATATAAAATTTTAATTATATTCTTTAACGTTTCAATTACCACTGTTCCCAATTTATTACCATCTTTACCATTACCATCCTTGAAAAAGAATTTAAAAGTTGATTGAATTAATTGGTTTTTATAATCTATTGAATATTTTGATTGCTCAATTTTGTTTGAAAAAAAGAATATGATGAAATAAAATATGTTGTCACACTCTTTGTTTTGATCAATTTTAAATAATGTCAATAAATAGTTGAATGTTTTCTTTGAAATTACAAATTTTTCACTTTTTCCAAAATAATGAAATATATTTTCAGGATTTGTACCAGTTACAATATTTAAAAAGTTTGTAATTACATTTGTTGATAATGAAATTAATTGATCTTTAAATTTGTATATATTTAATTCTAAATGTTCAATTTGTCTCTTTAATTTACCATCATTACCGCTACCATCCTTTTTAACTCGTGATAATAAAATTACTGATGAAATAAATAATTTTAAACAATCTGTTATATTCTTACATTCATTATCAACTTTTTGATAATTTTCAAAAATGTAAACCAATAATTTTTCACTAATTTGTAAAATTGTTTCCTACAGTAAATAGTGATATAGTTATTAATATGGCTTTATTAATTTGCGTATACTGATGATAGTTACATTATTAAAATTTTTAAAATTTGAATCTATTAAATTTAAAATGAAAGATGATTTTATAATTGTTTTATCAATTTCTTTATAAAGATCATGAGAGTTATTATCTTTTATTAAGAGTGAATCGATAATTGAAGAATAAAGTGTATTGTGATCATCACCATTATAACATGTTGTCACATAATCACTATATGTTAAAACAATATATGATTCTAATATTTGTGGATTTCTTTGTTTTTTATATAGTTTTTTAAATAATCTGATAATATTAAAAAATGTTAATATAGTGTGTGTGGTATAGTGCTATAGTATAGTGTAAATATTGAAAACAACATACTCATTTAAACTTTTAAATTGTTCTTTAGTTGGAATACTTCCAAAATATGAATTCTTTAAAAATAATATAAACTCTGTAAAAAGTTTATAATCATTTTTACCAAATAAATGAAGTTTATCAAGTAAACCATAGTCTGCTACTGCATTTTTTAATTTGCTCATGTTTGTTGCTTTTTTCGAAAATAATCCAAAAAATTGAAAAAAAAACAAAAAATTTGAAAAAAAACAAAAATCAAACTTTTTTACGTTTTTGACCAAACAAATAACGAGTCCCGTTATCAAATAAGTTTATTGAAATTTAAAAAAAAAGTATTGGCCAAGTTAGTGTTAATAATAAATAATTGATAGTAAATGCAATTGAGCGAGAGTAATACGATAGAAGTAGTGGTATGAAGAAGAATGAAGAAGAACGAAGAGAGGGGAAGAGGAAGGTAATTGATTGTAGAATCTTGAGAGAGAAGAGAATAGATGAAAAAGGTAGAGGTAGAAGTGGTAGAGGGTGATATGTGTGAAGTAGAAGCAGGAGATCAAGAAGGTGGTGGTGGTGGTGAAAGTGAAGGATGGGAGACAGGGAGGTAGATGGTATTTATAAATATTTAATAATCTTCTTCACTATTATTATTACCATTTTCAAATGAATTTATGATTATAGAAGAAGGAGTTGAACAATGAGTTGAACTACCTCCAATTACAGTGGTTGTAGTATCTTTCATTGATATATATTGATTATTATTTGTGGATGAAGAGTATATTGGATTATCTAAAAACACGATATATCCAGCACCTGCTCCAATTAAAACTGAAAATACAAGTCCCAAATTGAATGTCATAATAACTAGCATCAATGCATAATGAAATCCTAATGATATAATATGTAATACCATTAATATTAATTTATATCTCCATACATTCTTCCATTTACTGTTGATCAATTTTTCAAGATATTTTGTTAATATATTATTATTGGTGTTGTATATGGATAATAAACAATAATAATATTATTAACACAATATAATGAAATATATATCTACCTTAATCTAAGATGAGGATCATTTATATTTATAGTGTATGTTTGATATATTCTTTGTTTGAATGCATTTAGGAATTCAAGTAAACCACTTGCTGCAAACACAATGACTATTGCTAATATATATGACAATATTGATTTAGTTGACCAATTTTGAAATAATATATTCTCTACTTCCAATGAAAATTTTAATCCCATTCCATTATCTGCACCACTATCACCTCCTGTAGTGCTCATATTCATATTGTGGCCACTATGATTCATATTTCACTGACAGTGCTAATATAATACAATTTGTACTATAGTATATAAATATTTATGTGTGTGAGTGAGTGTGTTTATGTGATCACAATAAATTATTTAAATTTTTCATATGTGTTTGCACCCAGCACTTAAAAAAAAAATTTAAAAAAAAAATAAAAAAAAATTTAATCCTTGAAACTATTTATGTGTGGCATATTAATTTTTTCTAGTTAACTTTTCTAATTTAATACATAAATACTCATTTTTTAAAATATAGATATCATAGAACTAGAATTTAAAAGAGTTCGAAATAAAATAAATAAAATTATATTATCTAAATTTTAAATTATGGATATCAAATTAGCAGTATCTTTTATTTACATGGTGTACACTAGCAATGGTTATATTTTATTTTACATATAATATTGTATACATGTTGATATAAATTGTGCAGAAAGTGTACTTAACAAAAAGACAAGTAACAAATAAAATCACTTTTACAAAATGCGACATTTATTCCGACATAAATACATTTGTGACAATTCTTCAAAAGATTGGTTAATATTAATTAATATATATTGGTTAAATAATTATAATTATATTTTGTTTATTTTATATGTATAGATATATGATCATATATGTTCCAAAAATATTTGGTGGTAAAAAAAAATATTGTGTTAATTTTAATTTTTAATATCATGAATGTATGTGTGTAACATGATACAAGAGAAAAAAATCAAGTTTTTAAAAATTTCCTTAATAGGAGGGGTTGCTAGTATGGTGCTCTGTGTGTTTTTGAAAATTAATTAAAATTTAAACACACTATAGCAATTTTATGTGTGTTTAATAAAAAAAAATATGTGGTTTTTGGATTTTTTTTTATTAAGTTTACAAAAGAATATTTACAAGTATAAATAATCTTCAACTAAAAAGGAAATATTTTATTATGCGTGTTGTTTTTTTTTTATTCATCTTGGTAACTTCAATTTCATCGAATAGAAATTTATTTTTTTAATTTATATTTTTTTTTATACATATAATTTCATTTAATAAAAACTGTACATTTACCTATATAAATAACATCACAAATAATTATACTACTACGATAAAAATGAAATTAATAAATTTATTTAAAAAATATTTATTTAAAAAAGAAAACAATAAAAAAAATAATAATAATAAAATACAAATTCAAAAAACAGTATCATCATCATCGTTATCATCTATTTCTTCAAATTTAAATATTAATTTTAAACAAGATCAAGAAAAAATAATAATTCAAAATAATGAAAATTATGAAGTTAATAATTATTCAGTAAGAGAATCAGTTGCACCATCACATCAATTACAAATGTATAATAATCCAGTTAGGTATTCAGATATACAAGATATTAATTGGGATAATATATTACACATTGAATTGATAAACAATACAATGATACTAGTCACATTTTATAATTATGGAAAGAATGGTAATGATTATAACCAAGTATTAATTAAAACATCGTCAACAATCTCAGTTGATGTTTATGCAAGTGTAATTCAAGTTCTATTGAAATACCCAGTACCAGAAATGAGATTAGTTGATTACTATTCAGATAATCATGAAAATGAAGAATACTTAAAAATGACACATTCATTATTACATCAATCAAAATTACAATCTAATCAAATTTATCAATTTATTTCAAAAGAGGTTGAAAAACAATTCTTTTTAATAATGGAATATAAATCAAATGGATTGTTTTTCAATCAATTAGATCACAAGGAATACTTTTCAAGTAAACAAGATGGTATATTAAAATTACATCAATTGGGTGTTATGCTTTCATTTGATTTATTTTGTAATATTGGAAATACAAATTCAATATGTAGTATTGACCAAGCATCAAAATGGAATGATCAAACATTTTTTTCAAATTTAATATTCTATGATAAACCCGATTCCAACGGATGGTATTTTTCAATTACTCATTCATCAATGAGTTTTTTAAATAATAGTTTATTTACAATTGTATACCGAAATAAAATACAAAGAATTAAATCATTATTATTTGAAATATTTCAAAATCCAACAAATGAAACTTCAACAATATATCAAGTTAGAAAACATTTTTCAAATTTAAATATTAATATACCAAATCAATGTAATAGTAATAGTAATAGTAATATTAAAAATTCAACATCATCATCATCATCATTAAATTCATCATTGTCATCGTCATCTTCTTCTTGTTCTTCTTCATCTTCTTCATCATCACATTTTTGGTCAATTAATATTCAAAAAGGTATTGCAAAAGGTATTGATGAAATTGTAAACAATATAAATATCGATGTTTTAAAAGGGACAAAGGAAATTGTAAAAAATATGGTACCACCATTTGTAAATTTAAATTGTAATATTTGGAAAAAGTCATTAGATTCAATTTATTGTCCATTCCTATTCGAGGTATTAAAAGAGATAACAATTGAACATTTAAACTACAATAATTATAATGGTAATTTTGATATAAACAATCAAAATGATAACAACAACGACAACAAAAAGAAAAAGAAAAATAAAAAATAAAATATTAAAGAACATATAATATATATTATTAGATTGCATTATTATTTTTTATTATATAGTGTTGTGTTATTATTATTTATATCAGTTGTTGTATTATGATTTATGATTTATAAAAGTAAATATACCATCGATGTATATTAACTATAAAATTTATAAGTTGAATGAACCTGTTGTACCATTGATACCATTAAAGATAAATGTATTATTTAATGGAGTATATTGATGAGTAACAAGTTTAATAATTTCTTGTGAAGTAATACCACCCATTAATGATGCAATGTTATGAAGTTCTGATCCACCAAATCTAGTACTGTAAGGTTGTAGCGTTCACTAGTTAGTACAGTAATCTTTAATTATTATTATTTATATAACTATGGTTACACTAAAACTTACAATTCATTAATATAATCATCTTTAACTAAATCATTTGGAATATTTGATTCTGATAAATATTGATTGATTACATTCTTTAATAATGGAATATCAGATTCGAAATCATCTTCAGTTTGACCTGGATATCTATTATATGTGTTGTAAAATTTATCAACACCACGGAAAAGAATATACCATATCATGATATTTTCTGGTTGTTCCAATTCTGATACAATCATATTGGTTTTTGGTGTTGTATATTCATCAACAATACTTCTGTATCTAATGATATTGAGGAAACGAGCATTCTTGCAAAACTTTTTAATTAAATCTTGTGAAATTGATGATTTACCTGCTTTGGTTAAAATTGAATCAACATAACCTGAAAATTCTGATAAATCTGATAATGCTTTTTCTTGATATCTGTATTTTTTTGATGGTAAAAGTAAGTAATAATGCACAATAACAATTGTTATTATTATTAATTAATTAATTCACACCACAACAACATACCCTTTTTGAAGTTTAATGAAATTAATAGTTTCTGAAGTCATATCTGGTACATTACCATGTAATGGTAAAGTATTTTTATTATTCTCCATAAATTCTTTAAGTGCTGCAACCAAGACCCAAAAATCATCTGAAGTTTCTGTAATATTTGATGCTTTTGAATCTTTTAAAATATTTTGAACATCACCTGGAATCTGTAATTTTTAGCGGAATGGATATTTTAATATTAATGATGTTGTTATTAATTATTAATATAACCATTTGTTTAAACTTACTCTTGGTGGTTGAACATATTTTAATAAATTTTGAGTACCCTCAACAAAATTCATTTCTTTTTCAGTATCCCAAGATTTTGAAAGGAAAAGCTTTTTAAATTCATCTTTATCAGCTCTAGTATCTGGCATTTTACCATCGTGAGTTGATCTCCATTCCTTTAAAAATTTAACCAATAATAAAACGTATGGAACATGCGAATGTTGTTGAGTGTTTAATTTTTCCAATTCAAGTTCATCTGCCATATCTTCCAATTGTTTAAATGGATTATAAATTCTTAAATCTTCAATTGGATCATCTGGTTTTGATTCAATAACTGTACATATTAATTTGTCCGATATTAGTAAAATGATGCTTGCAATTGTAATTGTATTACAACATATCACTGTTAATATTAGATAAATTATACATACTTTGATGTTCTGGTGTTGTAATTCTTAAATAACCAATGAAACCATATGAATTTGTAACTAATAATGGAATGTTTTGTTCATATAAATATGTAGACAAGGTAATTAATGATTCTTCTGGTAAACGATTTGCAACAACAATTGAAAAATCTTTAAAGAATGAAATATTATTATTGATTAAATGAACTGGACACTCTTCAACAGAGAAACCTTTAACACGATCATTTAATTCACGAAGTAATTCACAGACAACAGTTGCACGTGGTCTACCAATGGATGAACGTTCAACAAAGAAATTATTACCCAAATCTTGTTCTGTTACTTTTTTATTATCTACAACTGTAAAACTACCAATACCTGGTAATACTAAATTCTTTAATGTTTCTGTACCAGTTGCATTACCATTTAATAATAAAATATGTGATCTTTCTAATTTTGATTGACCATCTTCACCCCATAATCTTAATTGACGATCATATTTGTCTGTATCTGTTGTTGTTGTTGTAGTTGGTGATGTTGGTTGTATTGGTGCTACTAAAACTGGATGAATTGATTGATTAGATTGACTCATTATATTATTGTGTTTGTTATACTATCTCTTATCTCTATTTATAAATACAATATATTACAAATTAAAAAAAAAAAAATCAAAAAAAAAAAAAATATCACAGGCAATTTTTTGAATTAAATTATTTTTTTATTAGAAAATATTGAGAAATTTGTGTAATTATACATGTACATTATTTATTTGTATATTTTATTTACTATAAAGTAAATTTACTAATTAAATCATTGGATTCATTAAACTCTATCTCTTTATATATTATCTTTTATTTATTACAAATTACTAATTAGGAGTGAACTTCATCACAGTAAAATTTACGCATCACAATCAAAAAAAATAAAAAATAAAAAATAAAAATTTTTAATTAATTTTTTTGTGAACAACATGTTTTTTTTTTTAATTTTTTTATATTTTTTTTTTTTCATTAATATTAAATTTTGTGTAGTTATAATATTTCACACAATATAGTTTTTTTTTATATTTTTATTTATATATTTTAAATCAACAATGGTACCATTAACATCCGTTTCAAATTATTTATCATTATTAGATGAAGATCAATTAGAATTAAAGTCATTCTCATTAGAGAAATTAGATTCATTAGCAGAATTGCATTGGTCAGAAATTTCTTATTCAATTGATAAAATGTATGAAATATAGAATATTGTTATATTATATATTTATATTATTATATATATATATTAACACCTCATTATTTTCATACAGTAAACAACTATCAGAAAATAAACAATTCCCAAAACATGAACTTGCTTCATTAGTTTTATCAAAAGTGTATTATAATTTAGGTGATTTTAAAAATTCAATGGAATTTGCATTACAATCTGGTTCATTGTTTAATGTATTATTAAAAACTGAATATATTGAAACACTTTTATGTATGTTTGTTATTAAAATATATATTTAATTGTACCATTATTATATTCACTAACAGATCATTCTACAATGTACAGATAAATTTATTGATGAATATATTAAAGTTAGATCAACATCAAATAAAGATACACCAGTTAATCCACATCTTGAATCAATTGTTATGGGTATGTTTGATAGATGTTTTAAGTATGTATTTTAATTTAGAATTAAATAATAGTATATTATCATATAACGGGGGTATAGTAATAATTAATTAATTTTCATTAACAAACCTACAGAGAAGGATCATATAAACAAGCATTAGGTATTGCAATTGAAGCAAGAAGATTAGATATTATTGAAAAGGCAATTGCAGAATCTGGTAATGTAAATAGTATGCTTACATATTGTCTTCACATTTGTAATGTATCAATTAGCAATCGTCATTTCCGTCATAGTGTATTAGGTATCTTGGTTAACCTTCATTTAGCACAAGAAAAGCCAGATTATCTTAGTGTTGTTCAATGTTTAATATTTTTAGATAATCATATTGAAGTTGCTACAATTTTATTAAAATTAATTAAAAAAGATGAAGTATGTATTATAATGTATAATACCACTATTATTATTGTAATAATGATACTAATATGTTACCTTGCAATTACAGGAATCATTATTACTTGCATATCAAATTGGATTTGATTTATTCCAAAATAGTACACAACAATTTTTATTAAATGTACGTAATAGATTACCAGCAGTTGAACAAAAGAAATCAGCAACTACACCAACATCAACAGATAGTATGGAAATTGATATTGATAGTGGTAGTAATACAGAATCATCGGATAGTTCATTTGAACAACGTTTAGAGAAATTACATACAATTTTAATTGGTGATGTTTCAATTGGTATGAATTTAGAATTTCTTTATAGAAATTGTAATACAGATATGCATATACTTCAATCAATGAAAACCACATCTGAATTACACAAGGGAGCAATATTTTATTCTGGTACATTATTTGCAAATTCATTGATGCATGCAGGTACCACTAGAGATACATTTTTAAGAGGTAATCTTGAATGGTTGTACAAATCAACACATTGGACTAAATTTAGTGCCATTTCAAGTTTGGGTGTAATTAACAAAGGTCACATCAAGGAAAGTAAAACATTGTTAAAAACTTATTTACCTGGTACATCGGTAAATGCTACTCCATACTCTGAATCTGGTGCACTTTACGCTTTGGGTTTAATTCATGCTTCACATGGTGAAGAGATTATAGATTATCTCGTTGAAAAATTACATATCAACAATGCAATTCTTCATCATGGTGCTTCATTGGGTTTAGGTTTGGCTGCTATGGCAACTGGTCGTGATGATCTTTATGAAGATTTGAAAACTATTCTCTACAATGATGATGCTGTATCTGGTGAAGCTGCTGGTTTATCAATGGGTCTTGTTATGTTGGGTACAGGTTCAAAGAAAGCAATTGAAGAAATGTTGGCATACGCTCATGAAACTCAACATGAAAAAACAATTCGTTCACTTTCAATGGGTTTAGCTTATTTAATGTATGGTAAAGAGGAAAGTGCCGATGTATTAATTGAACAAATGACCAGTGATAAAGATCCATTAATTCGTTATGGTGGTATGTATGCAATTGCATTTGCATATTGTGGTACTGGTAACAATGATGCATTGAGAAAACTTTTACACATTGCAGTTTCAGATGGTACTGATTCAGTTAGAAGAGCAGCTGTAACTTGTATTGGTTTTGTATTATCACGTCAACCAGAGAAATGTCCAAAGGCAATCGCATTACTTGCAGAATCATATAATCCACATGTACGTTATGGTGCAGCATTTGCATTGGGTATTGCATGTGCTGGTACAGGTCAAAGAGATGCATTGGAAATACTTAAAAGTTTAACTACAGATTCAGTTGGTTACGTTAAACAAGCTGCATGGATTTCAATGGCAATGGTATTAATTCAAACTAGTAAAGAATTGGTTCCAGAAGCAGAAGCAGCAAGAAAATTATTTTCAACTTGTATCTCTGATAAACGTGAAGATTCAATGTCTAAATTTGGTGCAGTACTTGCATTTGGTGTTATTGATGCTGGTGGTAGAAATTCCACAATTCAATTACATTCACCATCTGGTCATAAGAATATGAATGCAATTGTTGGTGTTGCTGGATTCCTTCAATTTTGGTATTGGTTCCCAATGACTCATTTCATGGGACTTGCATTAACACCAACTTCAATCATTGGTCTCAATAAGAATTTGGAAATGCCAGTATTCTCTTTCAAATCAAATTGTCGTCCATCACTTTTTGCATATCCACCAGAAACTAAACCATCGACTACCAATGCAACCAATAAAATTGAAACCGCTATCCTTTCATACAGTAGAAAAAATAAATTAACTCAATCACGTTCTGCAATGGATATCGATGTTGAAAAAGAAAAGAAAGAAAAAGAAGAAAAAGAAGCGGCCGCTGCAAAAGAAAAAGAAATTGCCGACAAAGAAGCTGCTGATAAAAAAGAAGCTGAAAAAGAAGCATTGTTTGAACATAAATCAAATCCTGCTCGTATCGTTCCAAAACAATTACAATACGTTCAATTTGATGATGCTCGTTATCAACCAGTTAAAAAATCACCAACCATTGGTATTGTAATGTTGAGAGATTTAACTCCATCTGAACCTGAACAACTCGTTGTTAAAGAAAAACCAGAAACTAAAGAAACAACTTCAGTTGGTCAACAATCTGGTTCTGCTCCTTCCTCAACAAATAATATTGCAACTACAACTGCTCAACCAACACTTCCAGAACCTTCAACTCCTGAACCATTTGAATTTGAATAAACAATAATACTAAATAATAAATAATTTCATAAATAATAAAATAATAAATAATAATATACATATAAAAAAAAACCTTTTTTCATAACTATTCTTAAAAATGTAATAAATAAAATAAAATTAACAAAAAAATAATTATTCTAATTTATTTGTTTTTGAGTTTGTTGCTAAATCTAAAGGAAAAATAAAATTTTAGTTTATTTTTTTATTTTTTTTTTTTTTTTATTTTTTTTTAAATTTTCATATTCACGAAAAATTATAGTTTATTTGTTTTTTTCAATATTATTATGTCATTTGATTTAATAAATATATAATATAATAATAGTGTAGTAGTAGTAGTAGCGTAGTAATTAAATTGTAATATCACCACCACTCACATACAGATAATAATAATTATATAAATGACAACTACAAATAGTGGAAATAATAGTAGTAGCGGTAGTGGTAACGGTGGTAATACTACATCATCAACTACAACAACAACAACAACAGCAACAACACCGACAACAACAGCAAATTCAATAGCTACTAGAGAATCATCAAGTAGAGATAAAAGAGATAGTAAAGATAGATCAAGAGAAAGACCAAGAGATAGATCAAGAGATAGAGATAGGGATAGATCAAGAGATCGTGATAGAGATAGATCACGTGATAGACAAAGGGATAGATCAAGAGATCGTGATAGAAGTAGATCACCTAGAAATAAAGATAAATTTATCCCTAGGGATAATAATAAATCATCAAGTAATAAACCATTAAAAGATATTAAATCACCATCATTATCAACTTCTCAATCATCAATTAAAGCAAGTAATGATAACAATTCATCATCTACATCAAATTCATTAAAATCAAGTAGAGAAATTGAAAAAACATCATCAACTTCAACAACACCAATATTACAAACAAGTCCTTCTTCTTCTTCGTTATCAAATATTCCTTTATTTGTTCCATATTCAATTGGTGGTAAAGATGATGGAAATATAACTAAATCACCACCTACAAATTATGATTCATCACAATTAAAATCATCAAAAAGTGGTAGTAGTGGTAATAAAGATGATAAAAGAATAAAAGATGATTATAGAGATCGTTCAAGGGATAGAGTACGCGATAGAGATAGAGATCGTTCAAGAGATAGAGCACGTGATAGAGATAGAGATAGAGATCGTTCAAGGGATCGTTCAAGAGATAGAGATAGAGCAAGAGATAGAGATAGAAGTAGAGATCGTTCAAGGTCAAGAGAACGTTATTATAGAGATCGTGATAGAGACAGAGATCGTGATAGAGATAGGGATCGTGATAGAGTTGGTATTGATAGGGATAGAGATAGAGATCGTGATCGTGACAGAGATAGAGATAGAGACAGGGATCGTTCAAGAGATCGTTCAAGAGACAGAGATAGAGATCGTGATAGAAGTAGAGATCGTTCAAGAGATCGTGATAGAAGAAGAGACAGGGATCGTTCAAGATCAAGAGATAGAGATCGTGATAGGAGTAGGGATCGTTCAAGAGATCGTGATAGAGATCGTGGTAAAGATAGAAGTAAATTATCATCAAGTAGTTCAAATACACCAAATACATTATCATCTTCTTCATCTTCAAGAACATTATCTTCACCAAATACAATTTCAGAAAGTAAATCTGAAAAATCAAGTCCAACACTTTCAACAACAAATGTTACAACTTCACTTTCTTCTTCAACTTCATCAATTCCAACTAAAAAATCATCTTCATCAAGTACAAGTAGTAAAGATAGAGATAAAGATAAGGAAAAGGAAAAAGATAAAGACAGCAGCAACAAAGAAAAAGATAAAGATAGCAAAGATAAGGAAAAAGATAAAGAAAGCAGCAAAGAAAAGGAAAAAGAAAAAGAAAAAGATAAAGTTGATAAAGACAAAGAAAAGGAAAAAGTTGATAAAGAAAAAGAAAAGGAAAAAGTTGATAAAACAAGTAAACCGACAAGTGTTAAATCAACAACAAAAAGTACAACAACTACAACACCAACATCAAAAACTGTAAATAATACCAAAAAACCAATAACAACCAAGAAAACAACGACTACCATACCAACACCAACACCAACTACAAGTAAAAGAACGAAAATACCAACTACAAAAGATGAATCATTTGAATCTGATGAAACTGATGATTCAGATGTTGAAAGTTGGGATGGTAATTCAGAAAGTGATAGTTATACAGATAGTGAAAGTGATAGTGATGAACATTCATATAGTACATCAGATGATACTGATGATCAAAATGAAAAACCACCTGTTAAAGCAAAATTACCAACAAGAGGTAGACCATTAGGTTCAACTAAATTAAAAAAACAAAATTCAATTGCTGCAGCAGCTGCCGCAAATAACAATAATAGTACAACAACACCACCAATTACAAAAGTATCAAAATCACAAGCAAAACAACCATCAAAAGCAAAACCATCAGAAAAACTTGATAAATCATCAACATCTAAAAAACCTGCTGCAACATCAACTAAAAAAGTTACAAAAGCATCTGCTGAAAAGCAAGATAAACAGGATAAACAAGAAGATAAATCATCAACAGAAAAATCAACAAAAATAACTGATAGTAAAAAACAAGATAAACAGGATAAACAAGATAAATCGACAACTACAACTACAACACCATCAACGACAGCAACACCAATGGAAGTTGAAAAAAATATTATACAACCAACTACAACATCAATTCCAACACCAAGTACACCAACTAAAAAAACAACAACAAAATCAAATGGTAAAAAAGAGAAAAAAGAAGCAATTTCAGTTCAAGCAGTAATTGTTGATACAATAATGAATGAAATTGAAGAATCAATACCATCAATAGTTGTTGAAGAAGAAATTGATTTATCAGATATTGAAAATAAAACATTTGAAGAAGAGATGGCATATGAAATTTATAATGATTTATTTGAAGAAGAGTTTTTGGAAATTGTATTTGAAGCACATAAACAACAACAACTTGTACATTTAAATGATGAAGAGTATCCACCAGAACCTGAAATCGTAAGAAAACCTGGCCTTGATATATTTGGTCAACAATCTAAAAATCAAACAGATACATTACAATGTGTTAAATGTAATTGTACTGTTATTTCATCAAGATATGCACCACATTTAGATAAATGTATGGGTATTGGTAGAGCAGTTAGAAGTGCAAGAAAACAAAATGATTCATTGTTTAATAGTGGTGGTAGTATAAATAATAGTAGTTTAGGTGGTAATGGAAATGGAAATGGTAATGGTAATGGTAATGGAAGTAATAATAATAGTGGTAAATCATCACCAATTAGTAGTAATTATAAAGATGGTGGTAATGGTAATAACAATAATATCAATTCTGAACCTGAGGAAGATTCAGATGATGATTGGAATTATGATCCATTAAATAAAAAATCAAAATCAAAAAGAAAATCAAAAGCATATTCATTAGATTACGTTAAAACATTATCAATTGATAAAATTCAATCATTGCTAAATAGATATTGTGGTGTAGTTTCAAATAATACTGGTAGAATGTGTACAAAAACTTTAAAATGTCCACAACACACAGATCAACAAAGAGAGAAATTAAGAATTGGTTTAAAAATATCACCAACAACAACAATAACCGCAACTACAACACCAACACCAACAAAAAGAGTAACTAAAAGACAACAATTACAATTGGATGCTGAAGATCAATCACCTAGTGAATGCGCTGATATTGATATTGATGAAACAAGTAGTAATAACATTGTTATTGAACAACCAACAACAATAATACCACCACAACAAAAACCAAATAAAAAAAATAAAACAAATAATAATCAATAACCATACAACAACAATCATCACAAATACAACAAACAACAATAAAAACAATATATATTAATTATATTTAAAATTTAACTTGTTTATTTATTTAATAAATTTTCGATATCTTTTCTTTTAAACACAGAAGCAATCCTTTTTGAACGAGAAAGATATGGTTTAGTAAGAATTGGTGTAATTGGTGTAGTTGGTTTAGGTCTTGATATTATATATTGCTTTAATAGTTGTTTCATTTTTTCACTACCTTTAAACAATTCTGGATCCCAATTATATTCAGGGAAAATGTGAGACATAATTTTTTGTATGTCACTTTTATACAAATGAATCAATGAAAATCCATATAAACTTTTAATTCTATTTATTGTAAAAAAATAAAATTGTTCCATTGTTGTAAAACCAGTTTCATTTAATAAATGTTGACGAAATTCTGCAACAACTTCTGGTCTACTCCAAATTTCTGAACCGGGAAATCTAAATTTCCACAAATAAAATTTATGATTTGGATAAAGTGAAATTAAAAGTTCACGTATTTGCAATGTTGTTAAATTCCCAAGTTTACATTGTTTTCTAAACTGATGGTAATTAACAGAGTACCATTTATCTAAATTATCTTCGGTTATATTATTTTTAGCTGCCCACCATTCAAATTCTGCTCTATAATCATAGTTACTATCTTCTCTTTGATTTGGAACATCTAAACCTTGTCTATTAAATAACCATGATTTCCATGGATAATCTGGAAATAGTGAATAGGCAAGTCTAGTTTTTGAACCACCATAATATCCAAATATTGTACAACCTGCTTTACTTCTTGAAAATTTTAAATAATTAACCTTTTGAAAATCTTCCATTGTAACACCACCTGCTTCTCTTAATGCTTGATGAAATAATTCAATTTGTTTTTCTTTGGTAATTACTCTAAATCTATCATATTTTTTTGGTGCTATAAATATATCATCTTTATCAATTGTTTCTTTTGGTAATGGTAATATTTGTGTTTTATTATTGGTTGGTGTATTATTTATTGTATTGGTTGTATTTGAATCTGTAATAATATTTTTTTTATTTGTTTTAAACCTTTTTGTTATTACATTATTATAAATTGATATACATTTAATTTGATTTTGGAATAAATTTTTAATCATTTTATTATCTATCTAAACCATCGGTTTTCAGTTTACAATTTTAATTGTTTTTTTTGAAAAAATTAAAAAAAAAAAAAAAAATATTTGTCCTAAAAAATTGAAATTAAATTTCAAACACAATATAATTTTTTGTATATGCGTAATAACATATAATTAAATATTTAAACATACACATAACAACAATAATAACAAAAATATTAATATTAATAATTAAAACTAAAACAATAACAACAATATATAATTTATAAAATGAGTGATAATCCATCAGCAAATTTAGTATTTTCTCATTATGAACAAGATTTATCAGATGTATTCAATTCAATTGAAAATAGTTTATCACAATTAGAATTTGATCAATCAAATCCTGGTGGTTTGTCAAGTGATTCAAAGTTGGTATATGTACAACAAACATCAGACTATATAGAGGAAGCAGAAGAGATCACACAACAATTAGAATTTTCATTTCAAAACAGTGGTGTTATCTCTCAGAATAGACCTAAAATTACAAATTTCAATTCACAAATTCAAGATTTTGTTAAACGTTTAGAGAAAATAACTGGTGAAAAGAAACAACAAAGTTTAACAAATAGTTTTTCAAATGGTAGTGGTTTTGGTAATGGTGAAGGAGGTGGTGAAAATCAATCTGGAAGTGGAAAGAAAATTAGATTTGATGATATTCATATAAATGTTAAAGGTGATTTAGATGAATATGAAGAAGAAGAGGATTTAGATGATCTAAGAAAACATAAAACTCCACTTGATAAATTTAAACACTTTATGAAATATCATGCAATTAAAGTACTTGCAATATTCATTGTTGCATTGACAATTATATTACTAGCATATTATGCAATGAAAAAATCAAAAAAAGATAACCCAGATGCAACTATTCATTAAAATTATACACAATTAAATACAAATACACAAATAATAATAAATATAATAGTAAATACACAAAATATGTAATAATAAACAAAATAAAATTAAACAGGTGACTGTTTTAATATAATTTTTAAAAAGACAAAACATAAAAGAACTATTAGTTGATCATATGTTTGATATTATTTTATTTATTGTTTATATTTATAGTTTTAAAGAAAGAAGGAAGTTGTATATTTAATTTTATACAAGTTGTTCTTTAATTTCATAAATTTGTTCTAATTTAGAAGCGAGCATTGGTGGAATTAACTTTTCAGCATTGTAACCTATTTTTTTTGTGAATTCTGAAACCATTTCTTTTTTATAAATTTCAGATTTATTTGATGAATTGCATCTTTTCAACATTAATGCAACACCAAAATACATTTCAGCAATATGTGGATGATCTTATGGTAATGTTTTCAAATAACCTTCTAAATAATGTAATATTGGATCATTGTTGTTTACCACTACAATCTGTACCATTTGAAAAATGGATCAGTGTATAAATCACCATATTGATCTTTAAGATTTAAAATTGCAACCATTGAATTGATACCACATTCATTCTGACTAATATTGATAAAGTGCAACTTGATAAACATTTAATAAAACATAAAAATATTCATATTCTTTTGATTTTATCAACTTTTTAATCATTTTGAATTGATAAATCAAAATAATGAACTGTATCATAATTGTCTCTAATGAGATGAGTGTATCTTTTTTGTTAATCTCTTTCTTGAATTGGTTTTTTCAATTTAATGAAATTAGTAATGTTGATGAATATAAGTATAATGACACATTTAATTAATTATTCATCATATATTAAACCACCTCTTTCACCCAAACAAAATCATTCCAATTGTACATAAAATAATGATGATTTAGTACCATTACCAATACATTTTTTATAATATTCCCCAAATTTCAAATCATCTTCATTGGTAATTTTGATAACTTGATAACATCAACACTTAATTGCTTTCATAGAAATGGTTAATTGGTAAACCAGTTATTTTTGACATTAATCTAAAATATCTTTCCATTATTTTACAACCGTGACCTTCTTGTTTAATGAATTCTTTAAGTTAATTTGAAATCTTTATAAAGACCATTTTTAATGATATCACCAAATTTCTAAGGTATTAATTTGATACTTTAACGAAATTTCTAGTTACAATTGATATACTTTTATCAAATCTATCAACTTTTCTACTACATTGATCTCTAATGTTTAATTTAATTGTAGTTTGAGATTTACTTGTTTCAATTTGATTCTTTTAATGTTGAATTCATTGATTATTCATTTTGAAACTAATAAAATGATAGCTGCATCAAATAATTGAATTTTCATTTATCTTTCAATAAATTTGCATCTTTTTCAATGTTTTTTATTTAAATTCAACTTCTTTTAATATTATTTGATATTGGATCTTAAACCTCACCATTATTTCTACTATTACGATTTTGATTTTGATTTACCACTAATCTTTATTAAACATTGAGTTAATGTATCTTTTTAACAACATTTATTTTGAAATTTAATAAACAACTACAAAGAATATTTGTTATGAATTTATCTAAATTACCACAATCTATTAATTCTTTTTCTTGCCTATTAAAACTATTATTGTAAGATGGATGTAATTTTGTAATGAATACACTGGGCTGAATTATTCTTCCAATTAATACAGCACATAGAATCAGTAGACAAAGAAACGATACGTGGGTTCTATAAAAAATCTTTGGGATATTGGCTTAATATTGAAAATTCTCAAGAAGCTTATCGTAGATCCAGGTACCCCAATTAGTATTTTCTCATTGGTTGTTTTTAAAAAATTTTTGAAAAAAAAAAATAAAAATTTTGCGGATTTGAATGCAACGCATAATACTTGGGTTGAAAATTTATTATAAAAATATAAAATAAAAAAAATAAAAAATAAAAAAAAACACCACAAAATTACAAAGAAAACCATTAGTTTGAGTAAATGCAGATGACGGTATTCTTTTTAATACCCCCTTTTTTAATACCTAATAATTTTATTTTTATTATAATTGTTTTTTAAATATTATTATAGTAAGAATTAATAAAATTAGTAAAAACGAATCATAACAAAAGATATAATATAACCACCATCAGTAATTTGGGAAAGATTATTATTTCACCTAGTTCTTCAAGAATAAAAAAAATGTTAACAAAAAAACACTATGAAGGATCTTTTTCTCCTGATTCCTCAAGAATAAAAACTATTTTTTTGTTTTTCTGTGTATTTTGTTGTTTTTTATTGAAAAGGCTTTTATTTTTTTGATTTTTATATTCATTTTTTAAACCCATCAATAATTATATATATATATAATCATATATTTAATATATAAAAATAAAAATGAAATTATTTTTTTTAATTATTTTATTTATTTTTTTAATAAATGTTCAAAATATTTTAGGTTCGCAAGCAAGATGCGAGTTTTATTCAGATAAATTACTTTTACAAGTAAATTATCAAGGTAATTCATCAATTATATGTAAAGGTTACAATATAAAATGCTTTAAAAATGATTGGGAATGTTATTCTGCAACCTCTGCTACATGTTCATCTAAAAATGAAGTATCATGTATTGGTGAAAAAATAGTTTGTTCAATCAATGGAGAAGTATCATGTCAAGCTGATTTCCCAAATAATCATTCAACAATTACACCAATTCCAACAAATACTCCAACTGTCACACCATCAGTTACACCAACACCTGTTAATTATTGTTCATATAATGGTATTGATTATTCGCAATTTGGTGGAGATTACAATTCATTGAATACACCAACTAATGATCAACCGGCAGGAAAATATAGATATTATTGGAACATTTGTAATTCATCTGCTCCCTATTGTCCAGGTGACCAAACCATGGCTTGCCAAAAAACATTAAGTAATGGTATTTTTGATAATATTGGTATTATATCATTAAATTATACATTCAGCACCGATGCAAATCAAAACACTGTATTATCATATAGAACAAACTCAACATATAATAATAGATGTGGTCCTTCATTAACTCATAGAACATTTAATATTACATTTGTATGTAGTGATGAAGAAAGTGTTAGTACAGTAACTGAAGATCCACTTTGTGCATATACTGTCACAATGAAAAGTAGTAAATATTGTAGTCCAAATAAATGTACATTCAATGGTATTGATTATTCCAAATTTGATGGTAATTATTCATCATTGAATACACCAAGTAGTATCCATCCAGCAGGAAAATATAGATTTTATTGGAATATTTGTAATTCATCTGCACCAAATTGTCCAGGTAATTACTCAATGGCTTGTGCAAAAACATTAAGTAATGGTATTTTTGATAACATTGGTGTATCTTCAATTGGTCATTCATTCAGCACTGTCAATCAAAACACTGTATTAACATATAGAACCAATTCAACATATGGTAATAAATGTGGTCCTTCATTGATTGATAGAACATTTAATATTACTTTCGTGTGTAGTGATGAAGAAAGTGTTAGTACTGTAACTGAAGATCCACTTTGTACATACAATGTTACAATGAAGAGTAGTAAATATTGTACTACACCACTACCAACTGTTACACCAACTGTTACACCAACACCAACACCAACTGTCACACCAACACCAACACCAAACTATTGTTCGTATAATGGTACTGACTATTCACAATTTAGAGGTAACTACTCATCATTGAGTGCTGCATCAAGTCTTGATCCAGCAGGAAGATGGATGTATCATTGGAATATTTGTGGGCCATCATTATCATGTAGAGGTAATTCAACATCAGCTTGTCAAATTGGTACAGATTCAGGTGCATCATATCAAACTGCTGGTTCAACTGATTTAGGTTACTCATTCTCAACAGATGGAAATAACGATACTGTTTTAACTTATAAAACCAATTCAAATTCTTCATTACCATGTGGTAACCCAGGATCTTATTTCTATAGACAATTCAAGATCACCTTTAAATGTGGTACTGGTAATGAAATTTCACTTGGTAAAGTTTACGAAGATAATTCTTGTTACTATAGTGTATCAATGACCAGTAATTTATTTTGTTAATTGTAATTAATTATAAAATTTCCTCTTTTTCCTATCACCAAAATTTCACATAAACAATACATGTACAATAAATGATTTGTCAAAAATGTAAATTTTTGGTTGATCACTTACAAATTACATCATATGATCTATTTATTTGTAATTATTCCGCTGTGTATTTTTATAATCTGTAATGATGATTGATTTATCTCTAGTTCCATTGGTTGTTTTATTTACTGTGCTACTTGCAGTTATCACTTTAACTTTTGCATTTTCTCGTTGAGCACCTAAAACATCAATATCGTGATGAATTTTAGAGAAGACCAAGGTAAAGTAAATGTGTTGTTGTTTTTATGTTTGATAATTTTATTCTGAAATGCATGTGATATTTTTGTTATTTTTCATAGTGCGTCATTATTAAAATGAATTAAAATTAATTTTTTTATTTTTTTTTGGATTTATTAAGTTTTTCTGAAAATTAAAAAAAAAAAAAAAATTGGATTTTTAATTTTTTAAAAATCAACACACAAAACAAAAATAATTAAATTTAGATACATATAAATAAATAATTACAATAATATAAAATAATAATTACAATAAAAATATACAAATATGGCAAGCACAAGTAATTTTAGTAGTTACTTTTCTGGTATGTCACAAATACCAATGGATCAAAAGATTAGAGCAGCACTTGAATTTAATAATTTATCAAGAAGTACAAAAGAAATTTTAACAAAAGTATACACAACATTAGCAATTGGTATTATAACAGCAACTATTGGTGTTGCATTTAGTATTTCATTTTATAGACCATCATTTATTATGTCACTGGTTATGGTATTAGCATCTGCATTTGCATTTGCAACAACACCAAAACATAAAATGGAAACTAGATTAATTTTATTCAATGTTGTAACATTTGTTACTGGTATGGTATCATCTGGTATGATTGAAATGTATATGAATATAAATCCAGCGTATGTAAAATATAGATTAAATGTCATTTAAAAAAACATAATATAAAATATATGTGTTGTACTAACATGTTTTATCGATATATTTATGTACAGTTTGGTTTTAACAGCATTTATGGCAACTTGTGGTATATTCATCTCATTCACATTATTTTCATTATTAACAGATAAAAGAATGTTTATTTTTATTGGATCAAGTTTAGCTTCATTATCAATTGGTATACTTGTATTATCATTAAGTAGATTATTTGGTGGATACTCTGAAACTGTTGACCAACTTTTAACATTAGGTTTTTTGGCTAGTGCTGTCATGTTTGTCATCTTTGATACTCAAATTATGGTGTACAGAATAGAAAACAACGGAGACAAAGATTTTATTCATCATGCATTCATCCTTTTCTTCGATTTCGTTGACCTCATGAGAGTTATCTTAAGAGTATTAGCTAAAAAAGAAGAAAAGAACAGTAAAAAAAGCAAAAGATAAACTAGTTTCTCAATTAATTTGGTAAACAAAAATTTCAAACTAAAATTTTAAAAACTGTGTGTATATTAAATAAATATTAAATAAACTGTTGGCAAATTAAACAAAAAGGTTTATTTATTATTTTTATTGAAGGAGCTGGTTTTATATTTTTCTGTTTTGTTGCTGAGTATACTGAAACATGTTATGTTTGTTATCTTTGATACTCAAATTATTGGTATATAGAATAGAAAACAACGGAGACAAAGATTTTATTCATTCATCCTTTTCTTCGATTTCGTTGACCTCATGAGAGTTATCGAGAGCAGCTAAAAAAAGAAGAAAAGAATAAGTAAAAAAAGCAAAAGATAACTATTGGTAACTTAATTTACTCAATTAATTTGATAATTACAATTACAATCTTTCACTTTTTTTTTCTTTACATGCATATTAAATTCTAAATCTAAATTATTACAATGTGAAGTAATGTATTATTATAACAACTATATTCAACAACAATTAAGTCAAAAGATAACGTCACACCACATTGACAACTATTTCGAACGAAAAATATTTCATTCAAAAAAATAGGTTTAGTTATTTATTTATTTATTTTTTTTTTTGACAACGCATTTATCGGTTGATTTTTTTTTTTTTTTTTTTTTTTTTTTTTTTATTTTTTTTTTTTTAAATTTTTTTTGCATTTTTTGAAATTTTTGGGTGAAGACAGAAAATTTTAGTTAAAGAAATCTAAAAAAATATTTTTTATTTATAACTATTTGTACTTCTTTATTTAATATATTTTTTTTATAATTATAATTATAATAATAATAATATAATAATAATAATAAAAGGTAATACATCTACATATTATAAAATAATGTTATTGATATTATTGTAATTCATACGCACGCAAACATATTTACACACTATCAAAACACACACAAAACACAAACATAACTGATATCGCAAATTATTTAAATAATGAATTTTATAAAGAATTTTAAATTTGTTATAATAAACTTTCACACTTAACAATATACGAAATATCAAATATCATATCAAAACTCCCCAACAATAATAATTTAAATTTCACCCCATCCAATTTTGATTTTTTTTTTTATTATTGTAATTACCAATAAAACGCACCTCTTGATATTATCATACAAAGAAATCAATTTAAAAAAACAACAACAATAGTAACAGCAACTATAAAAACATTTATTGTGAAATTGAATTTGAAATTGAATTTAAATTTTAAATAAAAAAAACACACACTATCAACTTACACACACTTGCTATAAATTTATAACCAAATATATATTTTTATTTTTTAATTTGTTCACACCAAAATTAAATTATTATATTAACATTTTTTTTATTATTATTATTTATTAATCTTCAATAACAAATAACAAACAACAAATACAAATACACAAATACACACAATATCAATTTTATTATTATTACTATAGAATATTAAATAATAGATAAATAACAACTACTATTACTACCAAATTGTAAAATAATATAAAGAAGAAGAAGAAGAAGAATTATAGAATGAAGGCATTGATTTTAGTAGGTGGATTTGGTACAAGACTCAGACCATTAACATTGAGTAAACCAAAACCAATTGTTGAATTTGCAAATAAAGCAATGATTTTACATCAAATTGAAGCACTTTGTAAAATTGGAGTAAATGAAGTTGTATTAGCAGTTAATTATAGACCACAATTAATGTCTGCTTATCTTGCACCATACGAAGAGAAATTAGGAATTAAAATTTCATATTCACATGAAACAGTTCCATTGGGTACTGCTGGTCCATTAGCATTAGCACGTGAACTATTAAATGATGGTGAACCATTTTTCGTTTTAAATTCCGATATCATTTGTGATTTCCCATTTGCTGATTTATTAGCATATCATAAAGCACATGGTGGTGAAGGTACAATCATGGTTACCAAAGTTGAAGAACCTTCAAAATATGGTGTCGTCGTTTACAAAGAAGAAAATGGTCAAATCTTAAAATTTGTTGAAAAACCACAAGTTTACGTAGGAAATAAAATTAATGCTGGTGTTTACATATTTAATCCAACCATTTTAGATAGAATTCAAGTAAGTTATAGCACACATACATACCATAATATACTACACAGTATACTAATTGTACATTACTTTACCTACTACCTATCTACTTTAGCCAAAACCAACATCAATTGAAAAAGAGATTTTCCCAGCAATGGCAGCAGACAATCAATTATATTGTATGCAATTAGAAGGATTTTGGATGGATGTTGGACAACCAAAAGATTTCCTTTTAGGTATTGGATTATATTTAAATTCATTAAAAACCAAACAACCAGAATTATTGGCAACAGGTAATGGTATTATAGGACCAGTTTTAATTGATCCAACATCAATTATTGAACCAGGTTGTTTAATTGGACCAAATGTAACAATTGGTCCAAATTGTGTTATTCAAGAAGGTACTCGTCTTGTTAATACCACCGTACTTGAAGGTACTACCATTGGTAAAAATAGTTGGATCAAATCTACAATTATCGGTTGGAATTCATCCATTGGTAAATGGGTAAGAATGGAAAATACCTCTGTATTAGGTGAAGATGTTCATATCTCTGATGAACTTTATATTAATGGTGGTAAAATTTTACCTCATAAATCAATTACTTCCTCTATACCTGAACCTGAAATTATTATGTAAAATTTAAAATTTAATAATATATAATCATCCCAATCTTTCTTTTTAAAACTCAACTCATACAACTACAACACACATATAATAATAATAATTAGTCTTTTTTTTAAATTTTTTAAAATAAATTTAGTATTGTTTCTTTTTTTTACTATATAACATTAATATTTCAATGAAAAAACAAATAATTATGACGATCTCTTTTTTTTAATTTTTTGATGAAAATGAATTTTTTTAATTTTTTAATTTTTTTTTTAATATCATTTTCATTTTTATATTTTTTGTATTTGTTATATATTTCTATATTTTTATTTATGTGATGGCAACACCATCATCTAGATTATTATCACATATAAATAATAATGGGAGAAGATTATTAAATATATCACCAATACCAAAATCAAATAGTAGCGTTGGCAAAATTACAATAACACAAATATTTACAAAACCAACAACAACAACAGCAAATGGGTTCTTTTTTAAAAAGAGACAAACATTAACAACACCAACTACAACTACAACAACTACAGTTACAACAAATATTACAGAAAGTATTAATGATGGATTAAGTAAATTATCATCGTCAACAAATAGTATTAGTAATAGATATTATTCATACGTACCACCAACATGGGAGGATAAAGATAGAGAACAACATAGAAATACAATTACATCACCAGAAGAAGAAGATAACACAGAAGCAAGTGGTAATAGTAGTTTAAAAGATGCAATTATATGGGTAAATCATTTATATCCAATTAAAGTTAGTCGTTTGGATTTTAGATCATTGTTTTTTCATATACCAATTACAAAGAAATTAAATTCATTGTTTCCAGAAGACGTTAAAATCATATCAATTGAAAAGAGAATAAAAGAAGGTGGTGCTTATATTCATTTTCAATATGATTCCAATAAACCAGAATATAAAACAATTGATTTGGTAATGGCAAAATTGAAATCAATATTCGCGTTGGAAAAGAAACATTTTCATTTTGCAAGTCGTCCAGCTAAATGTAAATTAGTTTATGGTAGACCGTTTGTAGAAGATATTGATTACCGTTTTCCATCAACTACACTTAAATGTACATTTAAAGGATCAGAAATGACATTGGATGATCTATTTAGATTGTTTAGACCATTTGGTCATATTAAAGATATTCAATATTCATCATCAACACCAAGTAAGGATGGACCAAGACAAGCAATTGTTGTATTTAAAAGAATGGAAGGTGCAATTGCAACTAGAAATTGTTTACATAATAAATATTTTCCAGAATTCAATACAACACTCTATATGGATTACGAACAATTGATGAGAATCAATAAATTGAAGGACCAATTTTCAAAACATCCAAAAATTATGATTCCATTAGCTGGTATTTTAGCAACTCTTCTCACTATCCTATTGTTTAATCCACTAAGAGAATTCTTTATTGATAGAAAGTTAACATCACCATGTTATTTCGATCATGATGATGAAGATTGGCAAGATAGACCAGAACAGAAAGTATTGGAAACTCATTTCAATTATCCACCAAATTCAATTGTAATGATATCTGCGCCAAAAGGATCTGGTAAATCATCATTGATTGATAAGATATTAGAAGACAGAGCAAATACATTACTAATTGATTGTAATCAAGAAGTAAACAATAACGATGAAGAATTTATTGAATCATTTTCAAAGGATATTGGTTTCTTTCCATCTTATAGTTTATACAGTTCATTTGGTGGTTTAATTGATGCAATTATACCAACTGGTAAGGGTGCATTCCATTCAACTACAAATTATCAAATGCAAACTATTTTGAAATTATTGGATGAAGTATTGGCAAAGAAAACTAAAAACTTTCCATCAGATCCACATCAACCATATGAATATCCATTGATTGTAATTGATGGTTTTTTTGGTATGATTGCTGCAATGGAAAGTAAAGATAAAGCAAACATTATTATGGATTCAGTTATTCAATGGGCAATCACCAGTACTCAAAGAGGTCATGCTCATGTTGTATTTTTAAGTTCAGATTCATTCGCTGCTGATATCATTAAAAAGTATCTTGATAATAGAGGTGGTGGTCAAATTTCAACTATTCAATTGGGTGATGTTCAACCTAATATGGCAATTAATTACATTAAAAAAAGAATTGGTTCAACAATTTCCAACCATGACATGTCTGTTGTAGTTGAAACATTGGGTGGTAGATATTACGATTTGAATACACTTGCTCAACGTATGATTTCAGGTGATACTGTACCAAGTGCACTAAGATCAATGATTTCAAAAGCAGTAAGTGAAATTCGTGCAGAAGGTTTTGGACTATCAAAAAGAAATGATGATACATTGAAATCTGGTGGTAAAGATCATAAATTGAAATGGTCACGTCCTCAACTTTGGGAAACAATTAAAAAGATTGCTGAAGATGATTATGTATCTTATGATGACTTGTTATTCAATGTGTTTATGGGTGATGAATCTTCATTAAACAATTTATTACAAAGCGGTATCCTTCGTTTCCAAAGTGTTGATAATGATAGAAAAGTAACTGCATACTCTCCATTGTATTGTTCTGCATTTAAACAAATGGTAAATGATTTGGAATTTAATGTTGGTATGGATATTTTAGTTCAAAAAGCTAGAATTGAAGAAGAACTTTCAAAACTTTCAAAGGTTGAAGATGAATTATTGAAAATTAAAAATTTAACATCTCAAACTTGGTCTTGGTTTGAACCACCATCAATTAAAAAACGTAGACACCTCCTTGAAGATAAACTTAGAGATCATGTATTGAAAATTGAAACTAGAGAAAACATTTTAAAAAGACATAGCCAATTCCAAAAATTAATGCATCAACAACAAAAAGAAGACGTCAAATCTCATCAAAAGAAAAAACATGAACAACAATTATTAGCTAGACAAAAAGAATTGGAACAACAGCAACAAAAGGAATTAGATCAATTACAACAACAAGAAGAAGAACAACAAGTTCAATCTGCTGTTTAAATTTACAAGTTCAAATTCCATAATAATATTTAAAACTACACTGTATAATGCACTAATTAAATAAACTGTTTTTTTTTTAAATAATTAATTTCATCTACTTTGATATCTAAATCAACACATTTTTTTTCTAATTTTAACATAAAAAAATGAATATTTTAAATATTGACAATGACAAAAAAAAAAAATGGTGCTGTTTTTTAAATTTTTGCTTTTCATTTATTATTTTCAATAGCATACAACACATAGGTATACAATAATATAAAATAAATAAATAAAAAGAGATTCAATATAAAAAATAAAAAAAGAGATACACATAGAGATACAAGTTAAAAACATATAAAATATTTATAGAGATAGAGATATAAATATGGAAGTATTAAACTATGTTAAAACATGTAGTCTTTTAGAGATAAATAAAGATAATTATTTCGATCAAGATGGTATGCAGAATCAAATGGATCAGATTGGAAGAATAATCCAGCACACGGTAAATTCATTACAAAATTACGTCCATCATATAATGATAGTTTTAATAGTCAAGAAAAAGAATTAATAGATTGTGGTAATTTGGTTAACAAATATTTTTTGTAGTTGTTTATTAAATTTCAAAATAAATGATGTTAAAAAGAATATTATCAATCAAAATAAAGTTTATTGTTTGTGTTAAATTTATTAGACAATCACAAGAAAACGGAATATTATCATCAATTAATAGACAAACTGGTATAAACCATTTTCAAATTGGTCAAATCTTTTCAAAATTAATTGAATATGAATTGAAAATTCAATTATTTGATGCAGCTATCATTTTATTGGTTCAAGATGAATAATCAATTAATTCAACATTAAAAGAATAAATTGTATTAAGTAAATCTCAAACTACAATTAAATTAAGCATTAAAAATCAATGTAGTAGTGTAAAAGTTGATAAAGTTGATAAAAGTAAATCGATCGTAACTAGAGATTTCATTAAAGAATCAAATGAATACCTTAAACAATTTGGTGATATCATTAAAAATGGTCTTTATGAAGATTTCAAATTAACTAAAGAATTCATTAAACAAAAGGTCACGGTTGTAAAATAATGGAAAGAGATTTTGGGGTTGATGTCAAAATCAACTGGTTTATCCATTACCCATTTTTATGAAAAACAACTTATTGGCAAAGTTAGTAAAATGGATAAAAGTGAAAGTAAAGATTTAAAATCAGTTAAAAGATGTATTGGTAATGGTACAAAAATATCAGATCCATATTTAAAAATGTCTGAATTATGTTGGTTGAAAAGAGGTGGTTTAAAATATGATCCTAAGCCCATCATGTCATTATTATTACATGCATCAACCTTATCATGTTCATATAGATTGAATAAACCAATTCCAGAAAAAGATGAACAAAATTTTTGATTCATCAAAGATAATTATGTACAATCTTATCTTGGTATGGTTTACAGATATTGTATACATGATCAAGATATTGATTTAGAAAGTCAATTTTTTATTTTGATTTATCAATTAAAAATGATGATTATGATCGCAGTGGTATATTAGGTTATATCATCTATATAGCAGAATTTCATGAATTTTGGTATTTTTAAAAGATGCAAAACAATTCAGAAGTTTATAAAAAAGAATTGATTTCAAGTTTCATCTAAAAAGGTAATGATGCTTTAAGTTAATTCTACCAATGCTTGTGGGTTCACTAATGATTTGAAAAAACAACTTTCATAATCATTAAATATAAAGAAACAATAATAATAAAAATAACAATCTCAATAAATATATATCACAACAAGAGTTTATACGTATATTAATTTATTTAAATTTTATTTAATTATCGTTAGGTTTTTGTCTGTTATTATTATTATTTAAACTATTATTACTATTTCTTTTTAAAGGTGAACCAACTCTCCAAGATTGACTACCACCTCCACCAGATGAAGAAGATGAAAGTGATGAAAATGAAGAGGAGGAAAGTGATGATGACATACTACCAATTGGAGTATCAGTACTTAAACTACCACTACTATTACTTCCACCATTACTGTTTACACTTCCAATATTAACAAAACCTTTGTTATTATTATTACTTGGTATTACTTTAGTTGTTGTTATTATTGGAATATTATTATTATTGTTATTGTTATTATTACATTCTAAATTACCAATTATAAATGGATTATTGGCAATTGAAGATGGATATATTGGTGAAGTTGAATTTGGTGATGCTGAAGTTGGTGATGTTGAAGTTGAGGCAGATGTAGTAGGATTAATACTACCACTACTACTTGTTAATGTTGCAGAAGAGGGAACTTTAGTTTTTTTAAATATTATTGAACCACCACTACTACTTGATTGATTTGATGAACCTGCTTTCTTTTGATTTGATGGTAATGAAGCTGATAAAATGTTTGGCTGATGAGTGATTACATTTACAATTCTATTTGATTCACCTTTTTCGCTTTTATCTCCTTTATCTCCTCTATCACTTTTATCTTTTGGTAAAAAGAATGAAGATGAAGATGATGTACTTGTTGGAATTGATGATTGTTGTTGTTGATCAATATCCCAAACTTTAACAGTTGAATCCCAACTACCTGATATAAATTTAGTTAATTTATTACCATTACCATTGTTATTATTATTACCACTACTAGTTAAATTATTTGCTGTATTACTAATTTTTGATAATGAAACAATCCAATCTGTATGACCTCTTAAAACTTTTTGACAAACACCAGAATTTACATCCCAAATTCTAACAGTTTGATCTTGACTTGAAGTGATTAAAGTATCACCTTCAAAGAGTATTGATAATATTTCATCTTTATGACCTTTAAATGATTTAATAGCGTAACCAGTTTGAATATCCCAAGCTTTAAGGAAACCATCACCACTACCACTAACCAATACTTTAGTATCACCATTGAATGCAAGAGCATTAATACCACCACCATGACCTGAAAACGTTTTAATTGAATTACTACTATTTAAATCCCACATTTTAACAGTACAATCAAAGCTACCAGTGAAAAATCTATTGGTACCTGGTACCAATACACATTTTGTAGCCCAATCATGATGTTCACTAAAAGTTTGTAAATGTTTCATAGTACGAATATCCCAAGCACGTGCAGTTGTATCTGTTGAAGTTGTAACTGCATAATAACCAGAATCAAACATAACAGTTGACAAAATGTTACCCTCATGACCAGTAAATCTGTGTACTTTTCTATTTGATCTAACATCCCAAACAATCATTGTTGAATCATTTGAACCTGTTAAAATTGTATTACCTTTGTATTCGAGACTTGTAATTTCGTCAGTATGTTCAGCCAATGTTGAATTACAACTCCATTCACTTCCATTGTAATTCCAAATACGCAATGTTTTATCACGTGATCCACTTGCGAAAATTGATTCATTTGATTGTTGGTCTACACCAATACAAGTTACACTTGATTTATGATTTGTCAACTTTTGTAAACATTTACCATCATTAAAATTCCAAACCAATATATTACCTTGAGTTGTACCATTAATTATAGTTGATCGCTTATTTAAAACTGATACACAAGTAACTGATGATCCACTACCTTTTAATGTCATTACACTATATCCATCTTTTTTATCATATAATACAAGATCTTGTTGTTGTTGCTGTTGTTGTAATTGATATTGTTGTAATTGATTTAAATCTATTGAACTTAATGATAATGATAATGATGACCCATTTGGTGATACTGTATTTGAACCACTACCAAGACTACTATTTAAAAATGTTGCTCTCTTATTTTGTTGTTGCTGTTGTTTTAAATCATCATCACTACTACCATTTATACAACCTGTACCATTATTACCACCACTATTACCTGAACTTGAATAACCAATCTTTCTCTTCATTTCAATTAATTTTTGATAATATAATTTTGTACCATTCTTTTCAATATCAATATTTCTTTTAACAGATGATGAAAAGTATTTAATATCACCACCTGGATTTAAATCATCAATATCATTTAAATTTTCAAATAATTCTGGTAAATTCTTTTTTTGATTATATTGAATTACATTTGAAATTTCATCATTTTGAATGTAATCATTATTATCTGCGCTATTATTACCAGTACCACTACTACCATTACCACCATTACTACCAGTTGATTGAATTAAATTATCTTGATTTAATTGATTAATTTCATTTAATTGTTGATTTGTTGGATCTGCATTATACAACTTTTCAATTAACGAAGTAAGAGTATTTAAATGTTCATCATTTATATTACAAATTACAACCATTCTATTGATGAATTTGATAGTTTCTGCAATTGTCAACTTTAGACGAATCATTAAATAAGAGTACATTGAAAGTGATTTAAATAACAACTCTTCTTCCAATTGAATTGCATCTGATTTTTCAGTTGTTGATTTACTTGACCAATCGTTAACAGTGTTTGAATTGAATGATTCTGGTAAAGATTCTAATCTCATACGAGATAAACTATCTAAAAATGAAGATTCCCAAAAATATAAATTCTTCCATAATCTAAGACCTTGGAAATGAATAAATAATGGTTCTTGTTGAGTTTGATGATTACCATTTGAACTTTGAACAATCCTTTTAAAGTGTATATCTTTTGTACTTGATATTATAGATGATGCAGTAGAGAAATCTGCTGCATTATTACATTCGCTAAATATTCTTTTCATAATTTCAACCAATAATTGTAACCTCCAACCACTATCCAACAATGATTTATTATTTCCACCTTTTGCACCCAATATTTTAATTAATGAATTTTTAAAATGTTCTCTACTTGTGCCAAATTTAAATAGGTCCAATAATAATTTTTGTTGTTCGAAATCTATAATTGTATTTGTTTGTATTGGTGTTGTAGTTGTTGTAATGCTTGGTTGTTGATCTTCAAATATTAATTCAATATACTTTTCAATATATTCTCTAACTAGATAATCATCTTCTAATTGATTTGTTGAAACTACATTTTCAACTTCACCTTTTGAATTTGAAATTACAACATTTGGTGGTTTGTTATTATTATTTACACCATTATTATTATTTGCAATTGGTAATACAGCAATTGATGGTCTTCTACTAAGTTGTAATGGTGATGATGTTGCTGATAAATTTGCAGTTGATTTATTTAATGATGACAATGTTAATGGTGATGTTGAAAATGAAGGTGGAGGTGAATGTGATGTAAATGATGAATTTGATGAAAATGATGATTTTCTACTACCAATACCACCAACACCACTACCACTACTATTTGTATCGATTGTTGCTGTGAATAAATCAATTGTAGATGCGAATAACACTTTTGGAGCTCCCTCTGTCAATTTAAATGGTCTTGGTTTTGTATCTATATTTTCACGTGAAAATTCATTTCGTTTTGAAAATAATGAAACATTTAAATCTGGAAATTGTAATAATGGATCAGGTTTAATTGAAAGTAATGGATTTAATTCTGAAGAATCAGGTGTTGGTACATTTATAGTTTCCATCATTAAATAATCACCACTACTACCACTACCACCATTATGAACATTTGTAGTTTCCAATATACATGTAATAACTGAATCATAACCACAACCACAATAATTATTTTCTGATGATGATAATATTGAATTTGAATAAAACATTAAATCATCTTTATACTGTTTACAAACTAAATTAAAGAATGTACTTGATGGATTTGAAATTGATATATTATTATTATTTGTGTTGTTGAATTGTTCATCATAATCTTCATCGAAAAATGAAGTTACAGCAGGTGTTTCAATTAAACTTGTTAAGAAATTGACCACTTCAGGATCACGATGTTTCATTAGATATGATGATTTGTTAAATGTAGAAATTGGTTTTGGATATTTTCTGAGTAAACATCTATAATCATCTACATCATAAAAGAATTTAATGAAAAATCCCAAAAATGCTGACCTAATCTTTGTTGAAATATCCACTGTTGTATTGTTTCTAGTGTTACCAGTTGTAAATACTTGACATAATTGTTCAATATCAGGAAACATTATTTGTTTTAATAATTTCTCTAACCTATTTAATTCATTTTCTGGTAAATTATTTTTAAATCCATTTGGTTTTGATATAATTAGTTGTAAATCTAAATCAACTACAAATATCTATAATAGTTAAAGTATAATAATATATATTAGTAACCATGTATATATATATGTGTGTGAAATAATATATAATATTTGTTGTTTTACATACATCAGAATAATCAACTTTTGGTTGATTTTTATGTTTTAACATTCCAATTATAAATGGAGTTGGAGCATCTAAATATTCATATAGTAAGTCTGGTAGTACTGGTACGTATATATGAATCCATTTAAATGGGTATAATAAATTTATTAATGTTTCACTGGCAACTGTCAATAATGAATTGTAGTTTGATAAAAATAATACTTTTCTTTCTTGGATTATCGCTGAAAATAATGTAACTACATTGTTTATTCCAATTAAATTAAATAATAATGAAAATGGTATCTAGTAATAATAACATATAAAATATTAATATAAAGTTATTTTAACTTTACAATATATAATTTATACATACATCTAATGATGGAAATGAAGGTATATTTGATAATGAATAACTTAAATTTGATACATCAAATAAACTATTGTTATTGTTGTTACTAATTGAATTTTTGAATAAATTATTTATTGAACTTCTATTACTACCATTGAATAAATTATTTGATACTATTTCAGGAAAGTTTAATTTAAAAGTGAATCCTGAAATTGGTCTTGGTAAATCATTTACTATGTGTGATACAATTCTTTCAATTGGTATTGTATTTGTTTCATCTGTACCATTATTAATACTATATAAATAAATATAACCAAGTAATTTCTTTAAAATTCCATAACACATATATCTAGATAGCAATGTAATTGAAACTGGTTTAAATAATTGTTCATATTGATCATTTTCCTATAGTGATGATGATGATGATGGTTAGTATATGTATTTACTGCACTTTATGATAAGGAAGGAAGGATGTGATGTATTTACCATTTTTGATTTTTCAATTTCTTTATAATAAATTAAAGATGAAGCATAAAATCTTGCACCATCTAATTCAGTTAAACAAAACATTGAAATTGAAGGTTCTTCCATTGTTTCTTTAATTGATAGACCAGATGGAAAACAAAACATCCACATATGTGATGGAAATGCAACATCAACATAATTGTTTGGTGGATATCTATCAATTATTTCAGTTTGGTATGTTTTATCAATATCATTTACAACTATTGATCTTCCCAATCCACAAACTATAAAATAATCAACCAATTTATGATAACTTGTAAACTTTTTTGTAACTAATGAATTATTAAATTTATCTTCATCTTCTGCATCATCTAAAAATACACTTGTTGTTGTTGAGGCTGTTGTGGTTGTTGTAGTTGATTTTGTCATCTTTTATTATTATTATTTTATTATTATTACTATTATTACAAATTTACATTAAATATATATTTTTATTAATTTATTTGAATAAATCAAAAAAAAACAATATAAATGTACGATTGATTGATGTTTGTTTTTGTTTTGTTGTGTGAAATAAAATTTTATGTTTGCAACATAAATTTATTGAGGAGGACAACCGGCAGCTGTTTTTTTGTCAAAAAAAAAAAAATGAAAAAAAATAATAAAAAATTAAAAATATCTTTTTTTTTTTTTACTAAAATAAAAAATAAATAAAACCAAAAATATAATAAAAGCATATCATGATATCTTTTAATACAGTTATTAAAATAAGTTGTTTAAATAAACTTTTATAATTAAATAGAATCGTGTGTAATAATTTACCATCGTGTGTTTTTATTTGTGTATTATAACAACACTCGTTATTTTATTATTTTTCATTGTTTTCTGACCATCAACGAATTGTTAAGGAAGATTAATTTTTTTTTCAAATAAAGTAATCAAACCAAAAACAGTTGTTGATATTTATTTGTTTTGTAATAATAAAACAGTTGTTTATATTATATTATTTTATTATTACCCTTCAATTTTTGTGTGATAAGTGTTGTTGATTGAGTGTGCATATGCAAAAATTATGATCAAAACTATTTAAAATCATATTTTTTATGAAATAATGAAATTCTGAGAAAATTTTTCGTTCAACCAAATATAACTATTCAACTAATTACCAAAAAATCAAAGCAGCAAACACATTGGAAAAAAGAATGAAAATCAATCAAAAGTAAACCACCTTTTTATAAAAAAAAAATAATTTGCGAACAACCGTGGTAGCTATTGATTTTATAATTAGTAGATTACTAAAAATCTATTATAATAGTTGTTATTGTTAATTAATGCCATAAAACAAACTATCTCCATTAATTAATTATTAAAATTTCAAAAAAAAAAGAATACAACAAAATAAGAGCTATACACACCATTAGGTAGTAGTGGTATGTACATTAATTTTTCTTCTTTTTTTTTTTTTTAGAAATACAAGAATTTGCATTTGCTGTGTTTATACTATTCTATATAGTATTATTTATTGTTTAATTTAATCATTGACCTCAAAGATCATATATTTGTTTTTTGAATATTTAGAGGAGGCGCTTTTTTTTAAAAAAAAAAAATTAATATTAATTTTACTGTATAGATTGAATCTGGAAAATTTAAAATAAATTAATCACCAAAAGGGTCAGGCAGGTGTGTATTTTAAAAATATTATTTTAGTATACTAAAATATTATTTAAAAAAATTTGAAAAAAAAACGACAAAGGGCGCAAAGAGTTTTTTTTTTTCAAATTTTTTTTACGATAATTTGAATTCTTTTTTAGTTTAGTTTTAATCTCCATCAAAGCTAAATATATAATAATATAATAATAGTTGAATCACACACTCACTGTTTATATTAATAACAAGAATATAAACATTCCTCACTCGTTCACCCACCCCAATATAATCATACATTTTACTATAATTCCAATTGATTATATTATTAAAAATCAACACAAATCAAATCATATTTTCATTAAAAGGAACTACATACACATATACATATATAAATACACAATGGTTAAACCAGTAAGAAGTAGTATGTACTTTATGTTATACCCAATAAACCAACAAACCAATAACCAACAAACTGTGTTTTTTATTCGTTTATATACACTCGTTTTTTGTTTTTAAATATTCAGTTGCAAGCACAACAAACAAACAATCAAACAAACTACTTGCAACTTATATATAAACCTTTTTTCCCATTTTTTAAAAAATTTTAAATTATCACATTTTCCATTTTTTGTTTGCAGTGCTGTGTTTTAAAAGGTATATTCTCTTTTTGTTTTTATTTTTTGTTAATTGCCATTATCATCAGTTTTGTGTGTTTTTACAGAGTGCACCACCTCTTTATTTCTTTTCTTTTTGCGAAACATCATCATTTGATAATCTCTTAAATATAAATCTTTATTGATTATTAATATAAATAAATGAAAAATATGAAAATTTAATTTAAAAAAACCCAAAAATTCATCTCAACACATCTACACATTAAGCTATTATTACCATTCAACAAAAAAAAATAAAAAAATAAAAAAATAAAAAAGAAAAAAAACTATAGCAAAATTGGGCGGTTGCCCACAATAACATTCAAATGTAACATGAATAGCCATACACATCAATAATGATATATTTAAATAACACAATTTAAACACACACTCACTCACCACCACTATCATCGCACTTTATTATAAAAAGAAATTGTTAACAATTTGTGAGTTCCAACATAATCTATTTTTTTGTTTTTTTTTATAATTTTAAATTTTCAATATTCTTCACCACACATTATCATCAGCTCACCATCATTATCATCATGATCAAAATTTTAAAAATGCCAATAATATCAATCAACCAATTAGAATTTTTTTTAATAAATTTTTTCAAATTAAACAATGATTGCCAAGTAAAACCCTTTTGATTTTCAAAAAAATAATAAAAAAAAAGGACTATATTTGGAGATTTCTTTTATTTTATGTGTGTTTTGTTTGATTGTGAGTGTGAAAAGGTAAACATGTAAATGTGTATACCATAACACATCCACCAATTTAATTTGTTTTTTTTTAATTTTTTTGGAAATTTTTTTTTTTTCAAATACACAACAACAATTTTAAAAAAACACTACACTATCACCACCAAATACTCCAAAAATATCACCAATGTATCTTGATAAAATCAAATCTCATAAATACCCATTTGTATCTATTTAATATAAAAAAAAAAAATAAGAAAAAAAAAAAAAAAATTGAATAAAAAAAAAAAAAAAAGCAAAAACACTGGAACAACACAACATGTTTATATGAATCTCATTAATGGATCTTTTTTATAAAATTACACACAATACACACATACACATACACAGAAATACTAACGCGACACAACGTTCACTTAATTTACATAGCACAAACAACACCTTCCAAAAGCGAAAAAGTTGAACAAGAAATGGAAACTTTAGAAGGTGGAGATGATAATAATAACGTAGTTGAAAAAAATAATAATAGTGAATTAGTAGAAGGTAAAGTTGTAATCGATGCTAATTTATTAAAGAAAAATAAAAAGTTTAATCAACATATTTCAACAGACAGGTAAATATTATATTATTATCATAACAAAAAAAAAAAAAAAATAAGAAAAAAAAACACTTCGAAATCAAATGATTTTTTAATAATGCACACAACACTTTACATTTTCAATTTTTTATTATTTTAAAATTAACATTAACATCAACTCGTATACATACATTCTCTCTCATTCTCTGTATAATTTTATTTTTACCGCCCAACATTCTTTTTTTTTTTTGATTTTTCTTTTTTTTTTTAAATTAATTTCAAAATATACTAATACATATATTTTATCTCTTTCTTTCTCTTTATCTCTCTTTCTTTATTTATCTCTAAAATATATTAACATATACAGACCAAAAGAAGTAAAGAAAACATTTAAAACAAATCAAAAGAAAAGAAAGTTAAAGGGTATTGAAAATGCTTTAAATAGAATTGAAAAAGATCAAGTTTTTTTAGAAAAGAAATCAAAAAAGTTTGCAACAAAAAAGAAATGGAATGCTTTATATTAATATTGTTTTTTGTAACACCTTTTTTAAATAATGTATATATATAAATTAAAAATTATAAAAACAAACAAACGAAAAAACGACAATTGTCAACCTATACCTATGTACATTGTATATACTATTTATATTAATTTTTTTTTAAAAAAACCAATAATATCCACGCACCTATATATAGTATCAATAATATAGATTCACATTAATATTTAATAATTAATACATTCACAAACACCATCTATTGTTTTTATCATTTTATTTAAAAAAAGTTACAAAAATAATTTTATTTTTATTTTTTATTAAAAAATTAATGTCATATTAAAAATTGTGGTTTTTGTAAAAATTTTCATTTTTCAATTTTTTCAAAAAAATGGTAATAACTTTTGTTGTTTTTCTATTCAACTTTTTTTTATATCTCAACATTATTGTCAACTTTTTTTTGTGAATCAACACATTGTCAATATTATTGTACAAACTTTAAATCACACTCTTTTGTATAAAAAAAAAAACACATATTTTAAAAACTTTAATTCTCAATCTACAGTTACCATTTTTGGATATAACTATAAATAGTAATAATATAAAAGACACACACATATACACATAAAAAAGAGATATAAAAAAAGAGATAAAAAAGAGATAAAAAAAGAGATAAAAAAAGAGATAAAAAAAGAGATAAAAAAAAAAAATAGTTTATATTGGAATTTATATTTATTTATACATTGTTGTTAAAAATTTAATATTGGAATAATCTAATATCCAATTAATGGTTGTAATTTTATATGGTGGTATTGTTTGTTGTGTGGTGGTGTTTGAGGAGTTGTTTTTTTGTACAGTAAAAAAAAAGATGTGGTGGAAATTTATATTTAACAGGGGAAGATATTGGATACTATCAATTGAAACAGACTTAATGGACAATTGCAGTAATTATTATATATTATATGGGGTGGTTGTTATTGTGTTGTTGTTGTTTATACAAAATTAGAGAAATCCAATTTTCTTGGTTTAATGACATCCATATAATTTACTTTATTATTCTTTCTTCTTACAACATGATCGATTTCAATACCAGGTGGAGTAGTTGGAGGTGTAATTAAACCATGTACAAATTGTGGTTGAGGTATATTACGCAAATTATTTTTAAAACGATTTATATCTTCAACACTTAATGGAGATGATGGTAATGATAATGATGATGGAGTAGATGGAGTTGATGGATTTTCATCATTTGCAGTAGTAGTAATAGATTGTAAATTTAATTTTATTTTTTTATTTATATTCTTGTTGTTCATATCTTCTTGGTCAATTTTATTTATTTCATTCATTAATTTTTCCATTTTATTTGTTGTTGATGTTGTTGTTGTAGTTGTGGTAGTAGTATTTATATTTGTATTGTTAAATTTATTATTATATTTATTTAAAAGATTTAAATAGTTGTTTGTTGATTTAATTAAATTTTTTTCTTCACTAGTGGTCATTTAAAATTATAGTAAAGGTAATTATTGTGTATTGTATTTTATAAAATGATTATTATTTTTATTTTATATGTGGTTTGTTTATAAAATAAAAAATAATAATAAAAAAAAGAGAATTGTAAAATTTTGTATTAATATTAACCTTTCGATTATGGATGGTTTATACGAGTGTGTTTATGTGTGTGTTAATTAATAATAATAAAAAAAAAAAAGTTAAAGGTCGTTATTAAAAAATTAATTGTAATAAAAAAATAAAAAAAATATGTGTTTTTATAGGGATTAAAAAAAAAAATAAAAAATTAATAAAAAAATAATATAATAATATATATATTATAATAGCTAATCCAAAGTATAAGTGGCGTATAGCGTGGGGGGGTGAATTTATGATGCAACTTGTTATTGTCAACCATCAGCTTATTATTATCATTAAACAAATAACACACACTAACCACTTAAATAAATAAAAAAAAAAGAAACACACACACAAAAACAAATAAAGGTAACAATAACAATAGATTTATCATATAAGAATTCACATACACACAATTATACACCAGTTAACACACATTCATATGTGGTATACAAATAAAGTAAATAATATAAAAAAAAAAAAGTATAGTAGTTGTAGTGGTGGTATAGTGACACACGTGACACACACAAAACACACCAAATTAATTAATTAAATCATTTGATAAAAGAATAATAATTATAATTACCTTTAATTTGTATGTATGTAATGTAATGTATATATATTTATATTGGCGCTATCTATTAAAAATAACAATAATATTAATGTGTTGTAATTTATATAATGATGATAACAAAAAAAAAAATATAATAAAAAAAAAATAAAATTATAATTATTGATCAAAAATAACAATAAAAAAAGTATTAATAAATTAATATGATTATTGAACACCAATGTGTTTATTGTTGAAAGTGGGGGTTTTATATATTTGTGATAAATATTATTATTATTTTTTTTATTAAAAAAAAAACCATAAAAAAAAAAAAAAAAAAAAAGAAAGATCTTATATCATCAAAAGAGATACAAGTAATTGTTGAACACACAAACACACGCACACCACTTTTTAATTACACAAGAAATTGTTTCATTATTTCAGAGTATAAACATTACCATGGATATAAAAAAAATAACATTTATTTCTTTTTTTTTTTTTTTTTATTTTAAATAATCAGGATACATGATGATATTGGTGATGATTTTATTTTAAATATGTTAACTGGCGTTTGCTTTATTGTTATTTTTGTTTTTTTATTTTTTTAAATCTATTGTTATTATTTCCATATTTATTTATGTCAATAATAATGAATGATACATACTGTAAATAAATTAAAAATTTAAGTGTATTCCACAAGGAGTCATAGGTACACTTTTTTGTTGTTTGTGTGTTTGTGTTTAATGTATGTGTATATATGTGTTGTTGTTATTAAATGTTTTTTTTTAATTCAAACAATTTTTAAAAAAAACACAAATAACAATAAATAAAAATTAAATCATCAACATTAACACCCACTTTAATAAATATAAATTGGTATACCATTTTATATGACACCTACCTACATTTATGTTTTTTTTTAAATTATCCAATTGAGAAGCTTTTTTTTTTTTTATAATTTTTTTTTTAATCACTTTTAAATCTTTTAATAACGACAGTATATCATTAATTTGTGTGTTGTTTTTTATAACACCAATTATATATAATTGATATTATATTGATCAATAATAAATATGATTCAATAATTTTGGAAATTTTGTAAATCACTTCTTCTTCGTTGTTGTTTAAAATCACATTAAAACCACATCTATATTAGTAGTAGTGGTATCATCATCACCACCATTAAGAATAAATAAATGGTTTGTTGTTTATGTTGTTTTTGTTTGTTGGGTGATGTAGAAAATATTTTCTACTTTCTTCAACTTGTTTGTTTATTGTGTATACGTGTTATTAAAATCATAGCATGTTGTGTTTTAAAAACCAATAAACACACTCTTTTGCAAGTATCGTTTAAAATTAATCTTAGGTGCCCACTCACCAATTCAAAAAATCATATCATAAAATAAAAAAAATAAATTTTGAATAGGAAAAAAAAAAAAAAAATTACAAAAAAACATACCACTACAATACACATTATTATTATCGCTATGTATTTGATCTATTGTTATTATTGATTTATTTATCACCCCATTTTTTAAAACTATATCTCTACCGACTTTTTTTATTTTTTTAAAAGAAAATTATCAAAAACCAATAACAACAGCCAATTAATTTAATTGTACAATTTAATTATTATTAATTACCCAATGTGAAAATCAATGATTTAAACTCAACCACCACCACTACTACCAATTAACCAACCCAATAACCACTAATTTTATATTAATTTGGAACACACACCAAATATTATAATTATTATTTTTATTATTATTATATATTACGCCAACCACGCCACATTAAAATACAAACCCTATTTCGAATGAGTGGTGTGTGTAGTGTATATCACACACATCACACCATTATTCTCATCCAATCTTTACCAATGATGCAAAGATTTTTGAAAAAATTTAAAAAAAACAATAATTATAAATAAAAAAAATTAAATCACCATTTTCGATTTATTAAAGAGTATTATATTTGGATGATTAGTTTTATTATCATTATTTTTATTATGTTGATCTATTGGGTATTTAAATCCTAATGTGGAAACTTTTGATAATTTGATTTTTTTCTTTTTTCTTTTTTCTTTTTTTTTTGACATGAGAGTATGTATTGTTATTGTTTGTTATGTTGTATAAATAATATTATTATTAAACTGATATCAAAATTGTAAAAAAACAGTTTTTTATAAATGATATGATATGATATACATATATATTAAAAGATTGAATTCACTGAAACACACGAATTAATCTATACAAAATGTGTTTTGTGTGTTTTTATTTTTTTTATAATATTTATTATTTTACAACAAAAAAAGAGATTTTTTGTGATTATTACTTATAAGTTTAACATCATACTGGTAATTACATACTATTGTGTGTTGTTGGTATATTAAAATACAAATTGATTGTCATTGATTTTTAATTGGTCAAAATTAATTGATTAAAAAAAACAAAAAATTGTTTAGAGTTGTTTTCTTTTTTTTTTTTTTAATGTGTGAATAGATAGATACCAACATTACAAAATCTCTGATTAAACTGAAATATATATTTATTTTATAATATTAGATATTCTATAATACAAGATATTGGGATAATATGAATATCAGTGTTTTGTTGTTTTGTTATATAACAATAATATCTTAACAATTGTCTTTTTTTTTTTTTATAATATAGGTTAAACAACAGCAAAAACTATAATCCCAACTGAAATATACCAAAAACAACAACAACACCCACAAATATATTTGGTTTGGTTGGTTTGTAATAATGTTAACACATATTATCTTGGTTTGTTGTTGTATTGATCGTTGAATGAAAAAAAATAAAATAAAGATGGTATGATATTGCTAAACAATAATATCAAACAATAATAATAATAAAACTATAAATCACACAACAATATAATGATGGGGCGACATTACAATAACAATTATAATGTATACAATCTTGGTTTTACTTTTGTTTTTTTTTTTTTTTACATAATAATTTTTTCTTGTAATTGTGGTTTGGTTTTTAAATATGCCCAATTTCTTTCACCAATTCTAATGATATTAAACGTCTCTCTTGTATGAATGAGTTGGGTGTTTTTTTTTTAAAAAACAATATTAAAAAAACAATATTAAATAATATTAAATAAAATTTAAATTTATGCAAACACCAATGATATTAAAATTTAAAAAATAAAATAAAAAATAAAAAAAAATAGACTCCTCCAACCTAAATGTAATCTTATGGATCTGGTTGTGTATGTTAATGATAATTACACTACATTTGATACAAAAAAGCGATTATTTTATATTTTTTCATCAAAATTTGAAAAATAGGCGCGTTTTTGAAAAAAAAAAGTTGAAAATTTAAAAAATAGTTGAAAAATCTATCAAATTCGCCGTTATAGTTTTCATTAATTTGTCAAATTTACACAAAAAAAAAAAGAACACGATTATGATAATTTGAACATAATAAATAGTTAGTGTCAATTATAAAGGTGTATGTATATTGTTAGGGTACCCTGCACTCCAAGGATTTTTTTTTTTATAATCTTTACCATCTGCTCTCTGCGAAGTCACACAATTCAAATTCATTCAAACTCATACAACAACTTAAAAAACACAACAATATTAATAATATCTATTAAAAAAAAAAAGAAAAAACTATGAATTGTAATAAAAACACACACTTTTTTTAATTAAATAAAATTAAATTTAAAATGTTTTTTAATAACCAATCAAATCGTGTTTTTTTTTGAAATTCTTATTTTTTTTTTTTTTTTTTTTTTTTTAAAATAAATAATTTTTTTTTTATTTTTTTAATATAAAAAAAATAATTTAAATAAAAAATTTTTTTTAATATAAAAAATAGTTGTTT